>BQNB010085608.1:5534-28428 GCA_026074375.1 Tanacetum coccineum
ACGTGTCTAGGTCTTAGGATGAAGTCCTGCCTAAGTCTAAGAATGATATTCCACCTCGAGATAAGCAATCATTGCAATGAATAAACAAACCAGCTTCTAATCGGATTAATGATGGCTAATACAGTTTTCTATTATAAGGCTTGACCACTCTTGTATCTTCTGTTAATTTGATTGCGTGGGTTAAAGTGTCTTGAATTGATTGTAGTCACCACTAAACCCGTGCTAGTCTCTCAGGCTGAAACCCCCCCTTTTACCTGTTAGAATTAGGATTAGAACTAACATAGGATTAGCATAGGTTTGACTTAGAATAGAATTAACTTAGATTAGTAAACCAAAATATGAATAAATTAAGATATTTAACCTCGCTTCAGGTATTTGACACTCTACTTACCATGAATCTACCACCGACCAGGTACACTGCCCGTTAAAGTGTTGTTTTTAGTTAAGTCTGCAAAATATAAATTTAAAACTTGAATCATAAAAATATACACCACACAACGACACATCAAGTGCAGAACAAGTTGATTGGAGGGATGACACTGATGATGAACCTGAAGATCAGGAATTGGAAGCACATTATCTTTACATGGAAAAGATTCAAGAGGTTACTCCAGATGTTGCTGATAATTCTAGACCCATCTTTGATGCTGAGCCGTTACAAAAGGTACAAAATGATGATGATAACTATAATGTGTTTGCCAATGACAGAGAACATCCTGAGCAAACCGAATCTATTAATGACACATATCCAGATGAACAAGGTGATATTAATATCACTACTTATTTAGTGGATATGAGTACTAATGGAGAAGAGGCTAACCAGGATGATGATGATCTTGCTAGAGAACGTGCTTTGCGTGCTTCTTTAATTGAAAAACTAAAATGTGAAATTGATGACAGCAAAAACCATAATAAACTTTTGGAATCATCAAATAAAACTTAAGTTGATATATTGAAAAGTAAAATTGAGGATTTCAAAACAAAAATAAATGTTTAGAATCATCAAACAACTATTTCAAAGAAGCAAACACCGAACTAACAAAGAATAATTAATTGATGTTCAAAGACCTTAAAAAGTTCCAAGATGAACTTAATAGGTATCATGATGTGAATTATGCGTCAAAGATGGAAATTGAATGTGCAAAAGCTAAAGGGGAACTAATCACACAAAATGTCTTTTGAAAATTCATTTATTGAATATACTCGAAAGATAAATGATTTAAATCAAACTATTTCAGAAATGAAAAAAGAGCTTTTCGCACATCAAGAAACCATCTCCAGAATGTCACAAGAAAAAGAGGCTCAGAAGAAGTTTCACAAAACTTGTAAAGACAAGGATCTTGAAAAAGTCATTGCCTTGGAAAATAAAATCAAAGTTTTGGATGATATTGTTGATGACATCAAATAACATCTATTTTATAGAATCATTTATCCCATGTTATTAACCCATTTTGTATAGTTATTGCAAAGAATTGTTGCTTAATCGTTTATATTTGAGAATTGCAGTAATTATGGAGTAATTGGTGAAAGTTAGCAAAAGGCGCGCATTCTGGAGCTTAAACAAAGATATTTTGAAGATTACTATTCTAAAGACCAATATGCCGTATCCATTAAAGAAGATACGGTGTATCCGTGCTTGCACTCACCAAAGACCACAGAAGGATAAAGATCAATACGCCTACTCCAAGAAATCCCCAATACGTCGTATCCAACCGACTTCCAGACCTTATAAATAGAAAACTCAAAAATGAGTTTTTAGTGTGCTAAATCATATTCTCGATACCTAAACCATAAAAGTCGATTTTTAGAAGAGAAAAAGAGCAAAAGAGGTCGAGCAACGTTATCAATTCCATAGGAGACAACGTGTAATTCCATATACTTTAGTAATCGTTTAGTTTTGGTATCATTCGTTAACTAGGTTAATTTACCTTGGCTAAATAATTGGTTTCATTTTTATTATGACGTTTGAAGGCTAATACCTTCGGGTATTAGCCATTATTATGAAGATCTGAATGTTTGGTATTTGTTTATCTTGATTTCTTAATTTATCGTTGTATGCTTGTTTATGTTTATCAATTTATACTTGTTTATGCACTTTTGTATGCGACCTATCATTCAACTGGATCTAGTGAAGCAAACCAAGTAGATATAAAGTTCGAGATAGCTCTCCATATAGTGATTTATAAATCTAGAATTATAGTTACATAAATATTGCCCTTCTAAGTCTGTGTCTAGGATACACTTCGGGCTTAACTAGTTAATTGGATATTGCCAATGGTTTATTGATCATGTTGATTAGCAGGTGACCTAGATAATTCAACAAGTAACGTTCTGATTCCATTGGATAGTTGGACAAGTGGACTACTAGTGTATAAATTGCCATTAAGCGGTAAGTGGATAAAGTCTCTATGAGCTAGGGTTTAACAAGATCACCATTTCTTTAATCCCTAAGATAGATTATAATCAGCAAATAAGGATGCTTTATGCGGATGCTTTAATTGTTACAGAATTAATGTGTCTAGGTCTTAGGATGATGTAACGCCTAAGTCTTAAGAATGATATGCCACCTCGAGAGAAGAAATCATTGAACTTAATAAACAAACCAACTTTCTAATCGGATTAATAATGGATAATACAATTTTCTTATATAAGGTTTGACCGCTCTTTTATCTTTTGTTAATTAGCTTGCGTGGGTAAGAATGCCTTGAATTGATTGTAGTCACCAACCAAACCGTGCTAGTCTCTCAGGCTGAAACCCCCTTTTCCTGTTAGAATTAGGATTTAGACTGACATAGGTTTAACATAGGTTTAGAATAGAGTAGAATTAACATAGAATAGATAACCAAGATATTAATTAAATTAAGAGATTTAACCTTGCTTCAAGTGTTCGACATCCTACTTACCATGAAACTACTACCGATAGGGTACACTGCCCGTTAAAGTGTTGTTTTTGGTTTTGTCGGCAAAATATAAATTTAAAACTTGAATCAATAAAATATACACCACACAATGACACATCAGTACCTATGGTTAATTTAATCTATACTAAACAAACTAAATACGAGTCAGTCTGGTGAATACGACGTATCATGTGCATGAATACGCCGTATTGCCAGAACAAACAATAATGTTTTTAAAGTGCATAAAAAGTAAAGACTGATAACGTCTAGACAATCAATACGCCATATGGTATGGAGCGGATACATCATATTGATGTCTGGGAAGACAGACTCAATAAAAATAAATAATATTCTGGGTTGTCTTCCGGGAAGCACTTTTGTTTACAGCGAAGTCTTTAAGTTAGACTTTTCTTCAAATCTCACACATACTTGAAATATTCCCTATCTCCAATTCTGCTTTCTTGTTTGGATATGGTGCTTGTTTCTGAAATGTACTCACGAGCTATGGTGCTGAACTTAGTGCCAGTCTTTGTTCTATCATGCATAAACAAGTCAAAACATCATATCATGATATATACACAAAAATATGAGAACCTGTTTAAAGTTAGATACATCACGACATGAATAATAAATGTACAGATAGAAACAAAAAATAAGGATAGAGGGATCATGGGTCTGGCTGTTGTGGGTCCTGCTAGGCTGCGGAGGTGCTGGCCTCACCAGTCCTTTGTCTGACCCTACGCTGATATGGTATACGGGCCTCAGATTACGGCGTGTAGGTAACTCGAGCAGAGTCTAATAGCTGTGCAATGCCACCGGCGACCCATACGGCGAATCTAGAGAAATCCCTGGCCATAGCACCAATCACCTCACACTGCTCAGCTAATGCCCCACGAATCTTGTGCACATCCTCCTCTAATTTGTCCATCCTCTGTGGCATAGTCCTGGCGGTAGCTGGTGGTGGCGGTGGTGCCTGTATTGGTGCTGAAACAGCCTGGTCACCCTCATCTACAACAGGAGCATCCTCAGCGCTTCCAGGAGCACCAGCCATAGCATCAGGCTGCCTCTTTGGTCCCAGGGCTACCCAAGCCCAAGTGTCATCTATCTCCTCACAAATTTGCAATCTCACTAACTCAGTCATGTTAATAACCAGGAGCTCTCTCATAATCACAGTCAACCCCTGAAGCCTCTCCTCCGTCAGGAGTCCAAAATGCTCAGCTAATCGAGCTACAAACTGTCCTCCAAAGATAAGAGCCCCGCTCTTCCTCCAAGTTACAAATCTTATCAAATAACGGGCCAACAAGTAAGGGATGTTGACCGATCCAACATCCAGCCCTCTCAATTAAAACAAGTCAGTCACAGTCACCTTCTCAGGTGCCTGACTCCTACCAGCAATACTATGCACCATCATCCTATGGCAAAGCCTCAGCCCCAGATCTATAATTAAAGTATAAGAAGGGGGAGGTCCTAAGAAATCTCCATCAGTAGAAATACTCCTCCAATAATCACGCAGATCCCCCTTCTCAGGGATCATCCTCTCACTCTCGCTCTAGTATCTAGCAAAATCGAGGGACTCCATCTCCTCCCCTGTATGTAATCCCAAAGCTACAATAAACTCCCTCCAGCTCATATGTCTCCTGAATCTACCTAACTGAAACTGAACAGTACTAGGAGCATCCAAGTCAAGCAATACCTCTCCAAACCTAAGTGTGTTAAGGAACTCTAAAATGAGCTCCCTAACTAGTGGGCCTCTAATATCAAACAATTACCTCCAAGATCGGCTAGTAAACACTACAACCCATCCATCATCATGGTGCTCCATCAGCATCCTAGCATCTAAAACATCCCTCATCAGCTCGGGCATACCCTGAAAGTCCACAACCTGAACCCTATGCGTATCTTTATTGTGAATCATCTCCAACCTCTCCTCGAAATCAGCTATATCTGCATCAGTGTACTTTAAACCTTGGTACCCAAGGAATGGGTATCTCTGCTCATGTGGTGGTAAGGGTGCCATATCTGTAAAATTAACTAGATAAGTATAAGAATCGCAAAATCTAAACATTCTGTTTTGAGGGAGGATACGGCGTATTCATAAATGGATACGCCGTATAAGGATCAATTTGGTCAATACGCCATATAGATGTGAGTTAATACGGCGTATAGGCATTAAAGTTTAGGATCCTTTTTAGATCAATACGCTGTATTCATAATACGCCGTATTAGGGTTTTTAAAATTGGGTGCAATTGAGTCAATACGCCGTATCCATGTGAGTGGATACGCCGTATTGCTCTGTAATTTGAAAACGAAAAGGGGATTCCCCTTTTTACCTATTTTGATCCATTTATAATTTATAAAACTACCAGTCTCATTCAGGGGGAGGGTAAAGGTATTCAAACATAAGGTTTTATTGCGTAACACCTAACTCTTCATTAATCAAACCCTAACCCTAATTCTTAAATTGAAATTCAATTCAAAATAGCAAATCGAAAAGAGAAAGAGGAAAGCTTATTACCGTATGATCGTGACAAAGAAGAGTATGATTATGTATCAAAAACAAAAGATCTTCAAGAATTTGTCTTGTGGTGAAAAGATTTTGTGTGAGAGTGAAAAGTTATGGTAAAACTCAATCCAGTGTAGCGTATCGGTTGGGCTTTTATACCCAAACTCGATACGCCGTATTAATTCTTGATTGATACGCCGTATTGGCGAGTTTTGTTGACTTGGTCAACATTAGATAAAAACAGTGGATACGCCGTATAGGTTTTAACCTAATACGTCGTATCCGTTCTTGAAGACCAATTTTCCTAATTTAAATAAAGTAAAGAAAATGTACATTGGCCTCCGCAACATTCCTGTATAAATCCCATCCTTATAATACCGTTTAGGGTCAAACGAAAGGCTAAACGGCACATACAAATTCATAATAAGATAGAATAGCATTCTGTTGACGTAAGAATTCCAAATCATGATATTTACATTTAATTCCATGATAAAACTTCCCATTTTAAATGTTTTATTGATTTTATCGTGACTTGTTTCCAAAAGCATATTTGACCCTTGTATATTCATGTTACCCCCCAAAGACTGTATTATATCGATTTCATTATCATCATTGTCTTTTTCTGACTTTTAATCATCGGGTTGAATAATGTTGAAAGGGAATAAATCATTAAATTACAAAATGTTTTGTTCCTTTTCATCATATTCGGACAATGATGTTTCATCTTTTAAATCAAAATCATCGATATGTTGAGGGCATAAAGTTGGTTCAGTTGAAAGATCTAATTTAGACGTTTGAGCATCATTGTAAACAATGGCTGGAAATTCATTCTCAAAATCATTAAAGAAGTCTAAATCATCAAAACAACTGACCGTAGGCACATGTGATGGAAGTGAAGTCATATTGACTTTTTCATTATCATTTTTTGAATCCATTTTCAAATCATTGGTAGAAATTATTTTATAAGAAAATGATTTTTTGTCAAAAATTACCATGTAATCTTCATCATCGGAATCGTCAAATGAAATTTTAAAGTCAATTTTATCGTTAAGAGAACTTACCGTGGGTTCACAACATAGTGTTTCACCAGATGTCACTATCATTGAAGGCTATAGCTTGAAATTCGTTTTCAACGGACCTGAGGTCGTAAATGTCTTCATTATACAAGATTTTACCATACTTAGTTGTTTCCTAGTTAAACACTTTCCCACGTTTTCGAGCTTTTTCTTCCTTGAGCCTAATGTATTCCTCCATAGTAACGTTCGAATCGTCCATCCTGTAATAAACTTACTAGGGCAGAAAATCGTCAAATAACAAACACGTCGTATTCAGTAAATTGAATACGCCGTATTACACAATTAGCAAACAAACAGAAATATGAACTAATCTAAATTACACTACTCCTAAAGGTTAGATCTAATGCTAATCTAAAAACCAAAATATAAAATAAAAATCAAGATTAATTTTCACTCCCCGGCAACGACGCCAAAAACTTAATGTGTCGTTGTGTGGTGTATATTTTTATGATTCAAGTTTTAAATTTATATTTTGCCAACTTAACCAAAAACAACACTTTAACGGGCAGTGTACCCGGTCGGTGGTAGATTCATGGTAAGTAGGGTGTCAAACACTTGAATCGAGGTTAAATCTCTTAATTTATTAATACTTTGGTTTACTAATCTAAGTTAATACTAATCTAAGTCAAACCTATGCTAATCCTATGTTAGTTCTAATCCTAATTGTAACAGGTAAAAAGGGGGTTTCATCCTGAGAGACTGGCACAGGTTTGGTGGTGACTACAATCAATTTAAGACACTTTAACCCACGCACGCAAATTAACAGAAGATAAAAAAGCGGTCAAGCCTTATGATAGAAAATTGTATTAGCCATCATTAATCCGACTGGAAGTTGGTTTGTTTATTCAGTACAATGATTACTTATCTCGAGGTGGTATATCATTCTTAGACTTAGGCGAGACTTCATCCTAAGATCTAGACACATTAATTCTGTCAAAATTAAAGCATCCTCATAAAGCATTCTTATTTGCTGATTATAATCTATCTTAGGGATTAAAGCAATAGTGATCTTGTTAAACCCTAGCTCATAGAGACTTTACCCACTTACTGCTTAACGGAGATTTATATATTAGTAGTCCACTTGTCCGTATACTATCCAATGGAATCAGAACGTTATTTGTTGAATTATCTAGGAACACCTGCTAGTCAACTTGTTTACTAAACCAAAGGCACTATCCGATATCTAGTTAAGCCAGAAGCGTATCCTAGCACGGATTTAGCAGGACAATATTTGTGATCCTATTATTCTAGATGTATAAATCGCTATATGGAGAGCTATCCCGACATCTAGATTACTTGGTTCGTATCACTAGATCCCAACGAATGATAGGTCGCATATTAAAGCACATAAACAAGTATAAATTGATAAACAAGCATACGTTGTCTCCTATGGATTGGAATGCGTTGCAAGACCTCTTCTGCTCTTTTTCTCCTCTGAAAATCGAATTTTGTAGTTTAGGTATCGAGAATATGATTTAGCACACCTAAAACTCATTTTTGAATTTTCTATTTATAGGGTCTGAAGTCGGTGCGCTACGACGTATCGAATGGGTTCGATATGGCGTATCAAGAGTTTCTTGGAGTAGGGACCACGTTTGATATCTTCTAGAATATTCACATACTATATCTTCAATACGGCGTATTGGTCTTCTCTAGATACGGCGTATTGATCATGTTTCCTTCGTGGTCTTTGGTGAATGCAGGAACAGATACGCCGTATCTTCCTTGATGGATACAACGTATTGGTTGTCAGAACAGTAATCTTCAAAATATCTTTGTTTAAGCTCTAGAATGCGTGCCTTTTGCTAATATTCACCAAGTACTCCGTAATTACTGCAATTCTCAAATACAAACGATTAAGTAACAATTCTTTGCAATAATCATACAAAATGGGTCAATTACATAGGACAAATGATGCTATAAAATTGACGTTATTTGATGTCATCATTTGTAGTCGGGGACAGCCTAAAGTCGACCGTAGCCGACCACAACCCGAGACCAAAGCCCATTTCCATAGCTGACCACAGCCCGAGACCATAGCCCGTTTCCACTTCCTGAGATCACGAGCAGCCGAGACCACAGTATGTTATAGTTTGTTACATACGATATACATGAGTTTGTACGTGTAGTCGGGTTTTTAATGTGATAAACGGGTGTTATATACGATTACGTATGTCACTAAATATTGTATACGTATACGAAATCTATGTCACTAAATCTAGTATTAGCTTGCTACGCTTGTTCTTAAACTACGCTTGTTCTGGCTCGACGAGAGATCAAACATAAGTTTCCTGGTAGTATTTATGGGATATATAGGGGTGTTGGGATTGTGCTTAAATTACGATTGTTTTGGCTTGACGAGAGATCGAACATTATCGAGTTTCATTTTTAATATGGCAATTGTTGGATTTTTAGTTATTAATTTGGAACGTTTAGTAATCATAAAAACGATATTAAACTAAGTATTAATAAAACACCGTTACCACTCACATGGGAATCAGGTATAAGAGTCTCGACATGCAACCATTGAATATGGATAATCTTGTATACTATATTTAGCAAGCTAATACTAAACGGGCATTATTCTGATAAGCTGTTTAACAGCTGTTGTTAAACAGCTTATCAGAATAAGCTGTTTTTAAATAGCTTATTTTGATTATTTGTTTTAAAACAATTTATTGTGATGTGCGCTTGTTATATGGAATGCGGATATGTTATGTGTTTGGTATTTGTTTTGTTGAATGTTTTAAGATTTTAATGATTGATTTCGAAAATCCCCGTCTGAAGCTAATCATCCTATAGAAAACCCGTCTGGAATTAATTTATTAATTTCGGAAAGTCTCATGTTTAGGACTGCTTTTTGAATGTTTTTTCTTATTTAGGATATGAATGCGTATAACTGATTTACTATTTGGGATGATTCCGACAGTGTTTCTCCTTTACTCCTACGAATATATCTTTAATACACATATTTGGGTAGTTGAGGGGAAATGCTGCCAAAATTTTCTCAAATAGTAAATCAGTTATACGTATTCATATATGAGACGAATCATTCAAAGAGTGGCTTAGGATTGCCTTCCATAGTTGCACTAGGTGAACAAAACAACTCGTATTCTACATTTATGAGTTTATGTGTCGAATCATTTGAATGTGTTTAATTAAATGCATATAATAACTAGTTGCATCGTTAAAACGCAGTTATGGGAATTGATAAGAGTTGGACCTGTTTAGAGCGTACTGACAAAGGATTTTTTGTCGGTTTTGTCTCATTCCACGAGCATTGCAAGCCGTTATTGAATAGTTTCAGAAATATAAAATGTCCATGTCGTTCTTGTCGTAATGTATCTTTTGTAAACATCCCGGACCTTCAAAAACACATTTCCTAAAAAGGGTGGGACCCAAATTATCAAACATGGTATAATCACGGTGAACCAAATCCTCCTCCGCCAGGAGTACTGATAACGCTCATTTTATACATATTTCTATATGCGTTATCTATGCTTATATATATATTTATTGATTAATTATAAAAACTTTTGATACTTAATAGTCTATATTTTCTATTCTAGGTTCATGGTACGTGTCGTGGTAGAAAACAGAAGAATACATGAAGATATGGAGCATAAACGAAGAAGTAAACTCAAGTTCTAGCTTCCCGACACCTGTCCACTATTTTTGTAACACCCCCAAATTGGGTCGCAGCGGAATAATAAGTCCGAGAGCGTTACTTCATAGATCAATAGCATAAGATATGAGAACGACCTCTAAAAGATTCGTTTAAAATACGATACATTGGATTTATTGAAATTGTTTAATATAAAGCGCAACGGCTTAAATTGTTCAACATTTGATAACAAAGATTTTAGATCATAACAAATATCCCAAGATGTAATGACTCCAAATCTTTTATGCATGACTCCCCAAAAGAGTATCCTCAATGTATCCTTAGCACCTCGTGCCTCATTGACTTGAGAAAACATGCTTTAAAACGTCAACATAAAGTTGGTAACTTCATAGGTTTATGTAAAATATAATGTAGGATCGCAAGATTTTCCCCGTGATAATGCAACAGATGCAAACATCACAAAATGTAATTACGTTTCCCTAAGTCGATGACACTGAAGCTCGACATGTATGAATTGCAATATAAATTGCCTACATTTCCCTTGATGATGTTCTAACCCACAACATCCCAAATTCGACATGGTATACGTCTGTTGTCTGGTAAACCGACACAGTGAGCGTTGCTCACCCGAACGGGGATGTCAATCCCAAATAGATCTATTTATAACATTCGCGCTCACATAAAGTAATTGACAGTTCATGATAATGGGCTCAGAGGGTTATCGCAACTTAGGAAAACACGTAATCAAGTAAAAATACTTAATCATGATAAAATTACACTTGCGTCCAATTTGTATAAAAAAGAACAATGCATGTTTCTCACCCCTAAAATTTGTAAATCAATGTTATAGGTTAAAACATGGGGCTATGAACTCACCTCGGTAAAGGAAGTGAATAAAATAAATCAAGTGAATGAAAACGTCACGGATATGACCGAATGCAACCTAATTCAATATAGGTCGTATGAGTACTAAGTACTTGAATAACTAACACTACCTATAATTCTATATAGTTACATCACCACCTAAAAGTGTTTGTTTAATTTATAAAATTAAACACTTTAATTTGTACTTGTAAAATAAGTATTCATGTATTCGTGTTCGTAAAATTGGTATATTTGTCCAACAATTTGTTATTTGCCAAAAATACTTGATGTATTATTTACATAATTTCATTATATAAATAATTTAATTATTTGAGAAAATAATATTTATAAGGTTAAAACGTTCATAATGTCACTTTTTAAAACGTCGTATCTTCTTCGTTTTAATCCCGTTTTCATCGTACTTTACATGTATGGATTCGTATTTGAAAAATCTAATCAAATATTACATTTATTATATTCATATTTACTATTATGAACAATAACAGTAAATGTAGATTTATAAAAATACTTTTTTATAAATTTAATTGTTTCTGAAATCGTATATATTTATTGTATCTTATTCGTTTTAATTCGGTTTCTAGTGATTCTTATGTCCATGGCTTCATAATTAAATTTTATATCATCTAACATAGTCCATGTCCACTGTATGTTTCTGTAAAAAAAATTAGTTTTTATAAAATTACTTTTATAAAGTAACTTTTGTTTATTTTATTACATAAACATGAAAAACTCAAAACTAGACTGTCTTACCTTTTTAGAATCCTTGCAGTATTTAAATTTACAAAAAAATATAAAAGAAATATCTCAGATTCGAAATCATATAGTTTTTATAAACTTAGTTTTATAAAAACACTTTTATACGCATAATCTCATAAAAATCATAACTCCTTCGTTATTTATCAGATTTTCAAGTTTGTTATATGCTTACGATCCTTATGAGATGTATTATTTTTATAAAATATAAAATAAATTATTAATTTTTCGAATGAACAGTAGCTTTTAAAAGGTTAATTAACCTATTTTATACACTTTTAAACTTTATAAAATTACCACGAGTCTTTGATTTTATAATTTAACATCCATGGTATATAATTTAAGTCCTCTACATTGTGTCCAATATATTATGTCCATATTGTCCAAGAAATTAGTCCAACACATTTATTAATTCTATAAACTTTATAAATTAAATCAATATTCATACTAGACAAATCAATTATATAAATTATCTAATTGCTTGCTTTGAAAATCCTTGTTTTAAACATATTAACATATTTTAAAACATCAACTTAACCACAAAACAAATAATTTTCGTGTATGATTTTATGTGTCTTTATTTTCTAAACTTTATAAAATAAACCTAGGTGATAATTTAACTATACACAATTATATAAAACATGAAATGAATATATTGACAAGATTAGGGTTTTAGTAGACCTTATGAGAATGAATGATGATGAGAAGCAAAGCCTAAATCCTAAATACTCAAGAAACCCAAGCTTCCAATATCAAGAAAACCCTAGTTTCTATAAAAGAAACCCTAGTTTTCACCAACCAAGATTCCAAGACACCTTAGATATACTTAGTGATGAACCTTGTATACTTGGAATACTTGAGAAATCAAAATGTGAATGATTTGTGTATGTAAAAATGTAAGTCGTGGGTTATAGGAGTTTAGAGAGTGTTTATGTGTTTGATTTTCTTTGAAATGGTTAAGTGTGTGAAGTGTTACTTTATGGCACCTATTTATAGCAAATCATGAAGGTTATAAGCCACTTAACTAAGTTAACGTATGCTTTTGGCCTTTGTTTTGAATGCAACCGGTTAAGGGAGGGAAATGATGGAGTTTAAGATCCTAAACACTAGCTTGTGTAAGAATAAGCATGGCATGAGGTTACTTGTGTAAGATATGGTAATAAGTGTGTGTAAGTGATTCGATATAAGCTTGGCATGCTTATCCTTGTACCCTTGTATGTAGCAAGCCATAAGCATGGCTTAAAGAAATAAATGATACACAATTAGCTAGCTAGGAATACACTATACACTTTATGTACTTAAACCCCTTTATACCTTAAAGTAAATAAAGTCAACTTGATTTAATTAGGAAGTGTAGTGTTGATTTATGCTTATACATGGCTAGGATGATGATTTTGTGAAAGTTTATGAGTTTTTAAGGTATTGAGTATAACAGTGGGTATTTGTTGAAGTTTAAATGGGTTTATGGTTCGCCATGCATGCAAAAGTGTAGTTTTATTGCATTACGTAGACGTTTTACGTAACCAATAAAAACACAAAGCGTAATGTTATAAATTATCATCTTAATAACTTTATAACACTTACTTGACGTAAACTTTTATTTGTTTGATGTCCGTTTACGTTGAACGTTGATTTTTAGTTTACGCGATTTAGCTAAACGATGAGAATTTAAAGCGAACGCGTAAAACCCTAAAAATAAATATCGAATGAGTGAAGTCATAAAATGACCTGAAAATGTGAAATGTTACAGTCTCCTCCCGTTAGAAGAGCCTTGTCCTCAAGGCTCAAGCTGCAACACTTGACGACGGTACGAGTTTAGTGAAGAGATGCAGATATTTCTTTTGAAATTGATCTTCACGTTCCCATGTGAACTCAGGACCTCTCCTTGAGTTCCATTAAGCCTTGACAATTGGGATACGGCTTTGCTTTAACCGTTTGACTTCTTGATCCATGATCTCTACGGGTTCCTCCACAAACCGAGCTTGTTTTCAACATGAAGTCCTTCCAATGGAACGACTAATGGTTCGTCAGAATAACATTTCTTCAAGTTGGATACATGAAATGTATTGTGAACCCTGCTCAACTCTTGGGGAAGCTCAAGCTTGTAAGTAACAGATCCAACCTTTTCCAGCACCTTAAAGGGTCCAACATGTGACAACCATGACTTGAGCAGGTTGGTCAAACCGTAGTGCTGACCTAAATATATCTGTTGCAATGTATGGTTATGTGTTTATACGTGTTTATATGTGTTTGTGTGGGATATGTAAGATTGGATAATCAATCCATTGAGCGTGATCGTCTCATTGGGATTGGATTTGTGTTGAATTTTGTGAAGTTTATTTCGTTCACTTTTGGTGACATGGAAATGATTTCGGCGATTGAAGCGGTTTCACGTTAATTGTGTAAGTAATTATACGTACATGGGATCCAAATGTTTTCCAAAAAGAGCATCATATTATTTCCGATAATTTTGTTGCTTTGTGTGGAAATTGGATTCCTAATCAGAAGAAGATTTTAATGATTTCAGTTTACGCTCCACAAGCTGTTTCTAATAAACGTGTTTTGTGGACTTATTTAACATCTCTGATCAATAGGTGGAATGGTGAGAGCATTGTTATGGGTGACTTTAATGAAGTTAGGCGGATGGAGGAACGTTGGGGGTCTACTTTCAACGTGAATGGTGCACGTGCATTTAATAATTTTATATCTAATTCGGGGTTAGTAGATCTTCAATTAGAAGGGTACACTTTTACTTGGGCTCATCCATCGGCTACTAAAATGAGCAAATTGGACCGCTTCCTTGTGACTGATGGTTTACTTTCTCTTTTCCCTCACGTTTCGGCTGCTTGTCTTGATAGGCATCTTTCGGATCATCGGCCTATCCTGCTTCGTGAGGTATTTACTGATTATGGTGCTACCCCGTTTCGTTTTTACCATTCTTGGTTTAGTTTTCAGGGATTCGAACATATGGTGACTAATACTTGGAATTCAACTATCCTTAATGATAGTAATAGGATGATCCGATTCAAAAAGAAGTTACAAATTCTGAAAAAGGAGATTCGTGTGTATGTAGCGGATCAGAAGAAGAAACAGTTGGCCCGTGTAAATGATCTTAAGTCCAAATTGAGCGATATTGACAGGATTTTGGATCAAGGTGGAGTGAACGATGACCTTCTTTTATCTCGTACGGAATGTATGAATAATCTTCAAGATGTAAAGGCTGTTGATGCTCGGGATTCTATTCAAAAGGCTAAAATTCAGTGGGCCGTGGAGGGTGATGAGAATTCTAAATTTTTTCACGGTATCGTCAATAGAAAACGAGCCAATCTAGCTGTTAAAGGTATAATGATTGACGGGGATTGGGTTGATGACCCTAGCCGTGTCAAAGACGAATTTCGTAATCATTTTGCTGCTAGATTCCAAGATCCGGGTATATGTCATGGTAAGATTAACTTTAGTTTCCCTAATCGTCTTAATCATGAACAGTCTACTGAGTTGGAGAGTTCCATTACAAGAGAAGAAATTCGTAAAGCCGTTTGGGGGTGTGGAGAAAATAAATCTCCCGGACCTGATGGATTTACTTTTGAGTTTTTCTGTAAGTTTTGGTCTGTTGTTGGGCCGGATTTTTGCACAGCAGTTGAATGGTTTTTTGATCACGCCTCTTTTTCTATAGGGTGCAACTCTTCTTTTATAGCCCTTATTCCGAAATCCTTAGATCCGAAATCGGTGGGTGATTATCGACCTATAAGTTTAATTAGGAGTATGTATAAAGTTATCACGAAAATCCTTGCGACTCGTCTCTCCGTGGTAATATCTGATATCATCTCGGATGTTCAAACAGCTTTTCTTCCGAATCGGCAAATACTTGATGGTCCTTTTATTATCAATGAACTCCTCGCTCAGTGTCATTATAAAAAACAACGGGCTATGGTTTTTAAAGTTGATTTTGCTAAAGCATACGATTCTATTCGATGGGATTATTTGGAGGATGTCCTTCATTCATTTGGGTTCGGTTCTAAATGACGTTTGTGGATTCGTGGTTGTTTGAACTCGGGAATGGCTTCTATCCTTGTTAATGGAAGTCCGATTTCTGAGTTTCAATTTCATTGTGGGTTGAAGCAAGGGGATCCTTTGGCTCCTTATTTGTTTATTTTAGTTATGGAGTCATTACATCTTTCCTTCACTCGTGTAATTGAAGCGGGTATTTTCACTGGTGTTAGGATTGACCCTTCGACTATGATATCTCACTTGTTCTATGCGGATGATGTGGTATTTATTGGTGAATGGTCTCAAGACAATCTAAAAGGTATCATGCATTCACTTCGTTGTTTTTCTTTGTTGTCGGGGTTATCTATTAATATTAAGAAAAGTCACCTTCTTGGAGTGGGTATTCCAGCCTCTTATGTGAATGAAGCTGCTTCTTCGATCGGTTGTTCGGTTATGAAAGCCCCGTTCAAGTACTTGGGAGTTATGGTCGGTGGTAATGCATCTTTGGTCAAAGCATGGGACGATACGATTAACAAGCTCAAGATGAGGTTATCTAAATGGAAACTTAAAACGCTCTCTATTGGGGGTCGCCTTACTCTTCTTAAATCGGTGCTTGGCTCCACCCCTATATATAATATGTCATTATATAAGGTTCCTAAGACAGTTCTTAACTCAATGGAAGCTATTCGACGGAACTTTTTTAATGGTACTCAAGATGATGAGAGGAAGATTACATGGGTTAAATGGACTAAGGTGCTTGCGTCTAAAAAACAAGGTGGTTTAGGAGTTTCTAGTTTTTACGCCCTTAATAGGGCTCTTCTCGTAAAGTGGGTGTGGCGGTTTCTTTCTCGTGATAATTCTCTATGGGCTCGGATTATTCATGCCATTCATGGGCTGAATGGTCAGGAACTTTCTGCTTCTCATTCCTCAACTTGGAGCTCTATCGTTAAGGAAATTAATATCCTCAAGACCCAAGGTATTGATATTATCTCCCACTGCAAAATTCGTGTAGGTAACGGTAGAAGTACGAGTTTCTGGAACGATTTATGGATTGGTGATTCGTGCTTTCGTTATAAATTCCCGCGTTTATATGCGTTGGACATTAATAAAGAGTGCACTGTGGCTGACAAGATGGTTGCTTCTTTTACTTCGTCCTTTCGTCAGGAAGTTAGAGGAGGGGCTGAATCTTTGCAGCTCACACAGATTCTTGACCTTCTTGGAACAGTGATTTTGTCTAACATGGAAGATAGATGGATTTGGGATTTGAATGGGGACGGTGAATTTTGTGTTAAAGATGTTCGTAATTTACTTGACGTGACTTTCCTTCCGAAAGCTGATTCTCCTACGCGGTGGATTAAGACGATTCCAATTAAGGTTAATATCTTCGCTTGGAAGGTTTCTCTCGATCGCCTTCCTACTCGTTCCAATTTGGCTCGAAGGGGTGTGTTGGTGCCTTCTTCATCTTGTCTGATTTGTAATGTTTCTGACGAGGAGTTGGCTCACCTTTTGTTTAGATGTGATTTGGCGATAGAAGTCACATGTTTGGTTTACAGATGGTGGAATTTGGTTTGGATTCCTACATATCTTGGCTTTCTTGGATCAAGGCGTTGCGGATGAATTCTAGAAGTAAAAGTGTTCTGAAAGGAGTTTTTTATACTCCTTGGTGGAGTATTTGGAGCTATAGAAATCAAATTCTTTTTTCGGCCAAGAAACCACGGAAAGAAGTTCTTTTTGACGATATTGTTATGCGATCGTTTACTTGGTGTATAGCTAGGAGCAAAAATACATTTAGATGAGATAGCTGGCTTCAGCATCCTTATTTACTTTTTTTGTAATTTTCTAGCTTCTTGCTAGTGGTTTTTAATAAAGTTGCTGTTCAAAAAAAAAATTAAATGTACTAATTAATTTTATATTTAAAACACCCCTTAAATGAAAAATACATATTATTATACGCATTCTACAAACTAATAAAACGCATAAAGCTTCATACAATTTGAATGATAACAAGTTGATGGCAGATAGTTTTGAAAACCGGACCGGACCAACGGGTTCAACCGAGTGCGGAGTACACCCACCAACTGTTGGCTAGGTCAATTAAAAACGTCCGGAAAACGGGAATCATATAGAAGACTCGTCGGAACCGATAAAAAACGGGTAAAGCGGGCCCTCACTGGATCATTTTCTTTGTATTTATCAGTTTAATTGTTCACATGGTACCCGCGTGCATCATGCGGGATACCCTGGATAAAACATAAAACGTGTTTGGTAGGATGGGAATGGAACCACTAAGAGAGTAAGATAACATAAGAAAACAGAAATGTTTGTAGTCACACCATTTCAATGAATGAAGGAAAATTCAGGGGAATTGCCTTTATTTTATAAGTGCGTCTGGAATGTTTACTTCTCATGCTTTTCTTTTACTTTTATTTTTCATTTAATTTCTTTACAATGATGGTATAACTTTATATACATCATTTATTCATAATCCTTTTTTCACTTTATTTTTGCTTAAACTTATTTATAGGGAGAATAAACTATTTCATTAAGTAAGTTGCTTAATGTTGCTTGTTGTATACTGTAATAGATATCATAACTATTATACCACATTCAACCACCCACGAGTGAATATATCTTATCATTTTCATTCCCTTCCAAAAATCTGGTGAATTTGGATTCTTCCCTTGCATTTTAGTTATTAGTATCCTATCTAATAAACAAGTTCTTTAACTTTTTACCGCACCTTGGAGCACTAGGTGGAGGTGATGTTATTCGTAGGTGTTATTTGACGGTGTTATAGCAAAAAGTACCGACACTTTAGTGTTTTTTCCTATAACTCAAAACTTATAAACTTAAACAAGTAAGATTGATTTTCATCACACAAGTTATAAAACACCTCGGGTCTACTATTTTTAAAAATATAAACCCCCAAAAAAGAAAAGAAAAAGAAAAGAAGAAGAAAGCCTCATGGCTTGGCCATAAGCCTCATGGCACCGGGCCCTATAACTTAAGGTATCGTGTCATAAGGCTATAACGCACCCTATACCACCATGTACCATTATACCATGTCCTCTTAGCAATCACATGTTCACATCTAGTATTTTTATTTCGCCTCACTAGTTGTTCTAAAATTCCTTTATTATTATTAAGAAGTTGTTGTGACTATGCACCAAAACAAATTTTATGATTGTGATAAAACCATCGTTATAGTTGCACTTTAGAGTTTGGACTTACTTTTTCACCACCATAAGTTCCACTATAAGGTTTTTATGGCAAAAGCTTTAAAGCTACTAACAACATTAAAAATCAAACAACAACAAAACAAGAAGAAAAAAAATCTATAGAAATTGAACAACTAGGAATGTTATATGGATCTATAAATTAATGGTAAAGCCAAGAACTTAAAAAAAGGGATAATTGTTTAGAAATATATCTAACTTGACACGTGCAGTTGTGTGTAGTCTACTTTTTTTTTTTTTGATAATCCGTGTACTTTACTTATATCTTATGTTGTTGTGTGTACTCCTGTGACCGGGAAACCAGCTAATGCTTACTGGAAGAACGTTACCATACACATCATCTCCTTGTGTATATTCTTTTTTTTATGTTTTTTTCTCTCGTTGTTCAATATATATTAAACTTGACAAGTTAGATTTATTTTTAGTCAATTATCTCCTCAAAAAAAAAAAACCACACATGAAACGAGATATACTCTATTAGTATGTATATAAATAAATCATGCATAAAATTTTGTTAAATCCAATATAAAAGAAGAAATTGAGAAATAAATAAATAAGTTTAGTAAAAACTTAATGGACTTCCTAAGCAAGATTTAAAAGCACAAACTTTTTTTAAATACATTTAGAAAAATTTGGATTTTAGCCAAAACTTAGCATTACTAAGAAAATTTCATCGATGTCGTTTGACATTTCAAGACACCTAGTTTCGTCTCTGACAACCAATTTAACACAGTAAATTGTAGGGACATCACATGGATGTTCCTTACATTTTTCAGGGTTTTTTTTGCAACATAAGTAAATTGTAGGGACATCTATGTAACTATTTGTTACACAAAAGTCATAAAATTTAACACAGGGGCTGTTTTTGTAATCGCGTGTTAACTGCATGATTATTTTTGCATTTCTTTAGGATTGGATTTTGTAAGGACATATTATGCTGGGCACTAGTCTTGCAAAACTAATTTTCAGGACATTTTTGCTATTTTTAGGAATGCTTAGGAACCTTTTTTGCAATTTTTTGAAATTGTTTTTGTAAACGAATAATTTGTAAGAACCATTTTTTTCAAAAACCAAACTGGAAAGACCATTTTTGCTATTTTTCAAATTTTTTTACGATGAACAATAGCATTTCTGAGAAATATTAATATCTAAAATTAGAATTAAAGAAGCATGCTCACTCTCTTATTACTCGAAACTAATATACGATAACATATACTCGGGTAATCTTTTGCCAACGCGCTTGGAGTTCAAGGTGTTTTCAACCGATTCATTAATCAAAAAGTTTTAAGTATTAAGTTATAATGAAAAAGAGAGTAAAAAGCAAAAACCGTTCATGTGATTTGGCTAAATTGCAGGCTCAGTCCTCATCCTTCCGAAAGTGTACTTATCGTTTTTATGCGGAACTTACAAGTGCACTTTTTGTTCATGGCCAAAATTAGATGACTAAATTACCTTCACATGGAACAAAGTGAAAGGGAAAACGATGATGGTAGTTTAGTAATTTAACTTTAGCTAGGGACCAAATGTGCACTTGCAAATGTTTCACAATGAAAATAAATACATTTTTAAAGATACATGGACTGAACATGTAATTTGACCAACCACAAGAACGGATTTTTCAATAACAAAAGATGTGTTACAATTTACAAAGATGTAGAAGTGAGTTTTTTACGCTTAGAATAGTCCATTCAATAAGTCGAGCAAAATCAATTCTTACGTATATATATGTGGCAACTATATTGAAAATGATAGTATAGCTTTTTATATACATCCATCATTCATTATCATATTTCCATATCTATATGCTTCCACCATGGACAATCTCTTCTCCTTCAGGCAACTCGTCTCATTAAAACCTTTATACAACATTATAACTCGTTTTCCGGTCATTTTTGCTGATGCTCTTCTATCCATGTACTTTTGATATTGTGGTTTGGCTCGATCTAGTGTCCATTTAGATGACAACCAAACCATAATGCACATTTGGTGTGCTAAAAATCGGGTGTACAAGAAGGCGAATCTCGTGCTTATTCATGGCTTTGGTGGTAACTCTAAGTGGCAGTTCCTTTTACAGGTTAGCAGTGGTCAGGGACAGAACCACGAGTGTCATGGAATTTTATGGCGTAGTGTAATTTTTTGTTAAAAAAACATGTTCTTTCTTAAAATGCACCTGGTCCAAAATAATTGTGTTTTCTCGTTTTTATAACCTTTTTCGTAAATACACGTGATCAAAATTGTATAATTGTTCCGTCCTGGCAGTGGCGAATTCAGAACTAAAAGTTTAAAACTATCTTTAACGAAAAATTCATATGTTTTACATATTAATCTTAAACTTATTTATGGTTTCATAGTAACTTTGTTGTTCTCTAGAACATATTATATGTTATGTTTGTTAACATAGAACACATTTCTGTGTTTTTACATGCAGATTCGGCAATTAGCTGGTGATTTCAACGTGTACGTTCCTGATCTCGTATTTTTTGGAGAATCATACTCGAGCAAATCGGATCGTAGTGTCGGGTTTCAGGCAAAGTGTGTGTGTGACGGATTGAAGAAAATGCGAGTGGACAAGTTTTCAGTGTACGCGATTAGTTATGGAGGATTTGTGGGCTATCGAATGGCTGAGGTAAAAAATGAAAAAAATAACATTGGACTTGCATGGTAATAGTTAGTAATTGTAATTCATTTGGTAAAATGCATACATGTACATAAAGTATCAAGCAGTAACCGAATTAGGGTGGGTTTCGAGAGACACCTATGAATTTTTGTAAAGTAATGCTAATTTAGTTAAAAGATGTTGATTTTTCTTAAATGTACGAGAACATTAAAAATTATGTTTGTATTATTGTGTAGATTAATTTAAGTGCACCTGGCCATTGCCAAATATCAAGTACTAGTTTTAATATTTGGATTTGTCACTTAATTAGGTGTATGATGATATGGTCGAAAAGCTAGTGATAGTAAGCAGTGGAATTGTATGCAAACATGAACGAAAACTAGAGCACGTACAAAAGATAGGTCTAAGCGTGGTGGATTTACTTGTGGCGAAAACGCCTGAGGATTTAAGAATGTTGTGTCGGATATCGATTCATAAGTATGATATCGGCAGATGGATTCCGGACTTCTTTCTTTGGGGATTCATTGGTGTAAGTGTTTGAAACAATACTCATGTTTAAGTAATTTCGACTACTAAAAGGTTCTTTATCGATTGATTTCCAGCTTGAATGTTGCGGAAGAGAGAAAGAAGAGTTGGTTCACGAATTGCTTAACGATAAACATGACATTGATCTTCAGATTCTTACACAGGTTTCTCGTACTTTTTATTTTAAGTTTTCTTCTTATAATTTGATCTTAAGTTCATAGCTCATAATCAAAGGATTATTTTAAAGAAAAGTATAATCACGACATAACTTTTTTTTCTTTTTTAAATATTTGATTCCACTACGATTAGGACAAAAATCCACATCAACTTCCAACAATTTCTGAAATTACAATTTATAATTACATTTTTTTTCCTTTTTAAACATTTGATTCCACTAGCTTAGTTTTTTAATCAAGCTCAATCTCCAAGGCTGGGTCAGTTAAATAATCTTAGTAAATCAAATCAAAAACCCTAATCGATGGACGGCCATTGAAGAGCTTGTGAATCCTATATCAATTGCAAAAAAAAAACCCCAATTATAATCAAATTGAAAAAATCACAATGAATCTCCATCTCTAAATCGATCTGATCTACTACCTTTTTCGTGTAATGATTGCTATAACCCCTGTAATTGAGATCATGATTGATTTCATAACGAGCGTGTTAGGCGATTTTTTACCCTGAGAGCATAGGGATTAGATTTGATTGTTTTTTAATATTTTATTTTCCTTCAAAACCCTAATTTTACTCAATCGAGCCCTAAATTAATTTCTTTTCATAAATTGT
>BQNB010085609.1:2889-12889 GCA_026074375.1 Tanacetum coccineum
TTATCTTGTCTTTCACACACTGTGGAAACAAGGTTATCTTAAGAGTCCTACGCATTATCCTTGTGATATTGCCAGAACATCCGAGTGAAACGAAGATTTTCATAATGAAGATGGAAATCCTGCTAGAGCCTAAATCAAACAAGCTCTTGGTAGGTGACTTGTGCGATTCTACAAGAATCAAACTTGTGTCAACTGGAAAGCAACGATGGTACAATTCTACGTGAATCAAACTTGTTCCAGTATATGAATTGACGGTTATTGAACATTTGACAAACAATCAAAACTCTCGAAGAAGTGTTACAAAATATTTTCATAATTAACACTTAGACTAATTTTTTTCAAATCAATTTTCTCTTTATTGCTAACTGTTTCATTACAGGATCATTTAAAGATGGAGATGGAGATGGAGATACCCAGTTCCAGTAATGTAAAGTTAATAACCGAATGCTCAGACACGACCTACACTTGTTATGAAGCTATGAAAGATCTCATAAAGGTGTCAAAGCTTCCGCAAACTCTGATATCATATTCTTCTTCACAAGTGCACAAGATGGCAATAAATTACTAGATGATGAGAGATTAAGTTTGGCTGATGATCTCAAGAAAGCTCATGATCAAAATCAAAACAAGTCAAAGTGAACAAGCTCAATTGTTATCTAAAGATCACTACAACAAAGTACTAGATGTAACATGAAGAATCAAAAGACTACAACCTGTAAGAGCTTAAGTCTAGTGTTTTCAAGGGTGACCTCCCTTAGGGGGAGATTGTTAGATATGAGTAAAAGACTCGGTCACCCCGTATATTTATTGTTTATAATAGTTCATAGTTTAATAGTTAATCGTATGTCTTTCGGTTTTTATGCCGGGTACTAATACCCGGTATTTTGTAAACACTATATAAGCCTCTTCCAACTTTGGAACAGGTAAGCTAGTCATTTTACACTTTTTATATTAAACACATACACTCTCACTAGATATTCTCTCTCATGTGTTTCTCTCTCTAGAAACTAGCCCAATCACACGAACCATCACCGTGTTATGAAATAAACGATCCTACACTCATAATATGGTCGCGTTTTTGTCTAAATCCGCAAAGAGTGATAGATTTGAACAAATTGTGGATTTTTTAAATACACACCCTATAAAGTATGCATTAACCGTTAATCCTATAATATATACTTCTTGGATCAAACAGTTCTGGTCTACTGTCAATGTCAAAACTATCAATAGGGAATCACAGTTACATGCCCGAGTAGATGGCAAGAAGATAATCATCACTGAATCAACTATTAGAAGAGATCTTCAACTAGTAGATAAGGAAGGTGTTGATTGTTTACTAAATTCTACTATTTTTGAACAACTTGTATTGATGGGGTATGAGAAAGTTTCATAAAAACTAACTTTCTATAAACCATTCTTCTCCCCATAATGGAAATTTCTGATTCATACTGTTTTACAATGTCTAAGTTCAAAGACTATTGCATGGAATGAGTTTAGTAGTACTATGGCATCTACCATTATTTGTTTAGCAACAAACCAGAAGTTTAACTTTTCAAAATTCATTTTTGAAAGTATGGTTAATAACTTGGATAATTTGTCTGGGAAATTTTTGATATATCCAAGGTTTGTACAAGTGTTTTTGGAACAACAACTTGATGATCTGTCAACTCATGAGAGCATTTATATTTCACTCTCTCACACTAAAAAGATTTTTGCAAATATGAGAAGGGCAGACAAAGGTTTTTCTAGTAGAGTAACACCTTTATTTTTAACAATGGTAGTACAAAATCAATCTAAATTGGGTGAAGGTTCAGCAAATCCAACTGATCCCCATCACACACCCACTATTATTCAACTATCAACTCAACCTCAAAAGACACAAAAACCTAGGAAGCCTAAAAGAAAAGACACTCAGGTACCTCAGCCTAGTGGTCCTAGTGACAATGTAGCAGATGAGGCTGTCCATAAGGAGTTGGGTGATAGTTTGGTGAGGGCTGCCACTACTGCTTCTAGCTTAGAAGTAGAGCAGGACAGTGGTAACATCAATAAGACCCAATCCAAGGAAACACCTTATGAATCTAGTTCCCATGGAATTAGTTCAGGTGGTGGTCCCAGGTGCCAAGAAACTATGAGGGATACAATTACTCAAACTAGGTTTGAGAATGTATCTACATAATCCTATAATCCACTGCTCGCAAGAGGTAACACACTTTAAAGTGGTGAGGATAGTCTTAAACTAAAGGAATTGGTGGCATTATATACCAATTTACAACAAAGGGTTCTTGATTTAGAGAAGACAAAGACCTCTTAACAAAATGAAATTGCTAGTTTAAGAAGAAGGGTCAAGAAGCTTGAACAGAAAAAGAGGTCAAGAACTCATGGGCTGAAAAGATTAAGAAAGGTTGGTGCTACATCTAGGATAGAATCCTCTGGTGATGAAGAAAGTTTGGGTGAGGATGCATCCAAACATGGGAGGATTGATGTTATTGATACAGATGAAGCAATTACCCTGGTTAGTGTTCAAAATGAGGATGAAGAGATGTTCGTTGCAGAACAAGAAGTTGCTACTAATAAGAAGTCATCAATACTATCAAGCTAATTTTTGATGTTGCTCAAGTTAGTGCTGCTGGTGATAAAGTTAGTACTGCTAATGCTACAACAACTGTTAGTATTGCTACAACAACTACTGCTGATGATCTCACTTTGGCTCAAGCACTTTAAGAATTAAAAAGTACAAAACCCAAGATGAAAGGGGTTGTTATACAAGAGCTAGGTGAATCAACAACAACAATATCCTCACAACAATTATAGGGCAAAAGTCAATTACAAGATAACGGTAAAGGAATATTGGTAGAACCTATGAAGTCTATAAAGAAGAAAGATCAAATCATGCTTTATGAAGAAACTGCCTTAAGATTACAAGCTTAGTTTGATGAAGAAGAAAGACTTGCAAAAGAGAATGCTCAAAAAGAAGAAGAAGCCAAGATTGCCTTGATTGAAACATAGGATGATATACAAGCAAAGATTGATGCTGATTATTATTTGGCTGAAAGATTTCAAGTAGAGGAGTAAGAAGAGTTGTCTGTTGAAGAAAAGGCAAAATTATTTCAACAACTCTTAGAGCAAAGAAGAAAGCACTTTGCTGCTAAAAGTGCAGAAGAGAAGAGGAATAAACCACCAACCCAAGCTCAACAAAGAAAAATCATGTGTACTTACCTGAAGAACATGGAAGGAAAGAAGCTCAAAGACTTGAAGAACAAATATTTTGATTATATTCAGAAGACGTTTAACAGAGCTTTCAAAAGGGTGAATACATTTGTTGACTTCAAAACAGACTTGGTGGAAGGTAGTTCAAAGAGAGCAAGAGAAGAATTAGAACAAGAGAGTACTAAGAAGCAGAAGGTGGATGAGGATAAATACACAGCAGATCTTCAAAGTCTAATGGAAGTTATTCCAGATGAAGAAGAGGTTGCAATTGATGATGTACCTTTAGCTACTAAGCCTCCAACCGTTGTTGACTAGAAGATCCATAAAGAAGGAAAGAACAGCTACTTTCAAATAATAAGAGCTGATGGAAGTTCAAAGATGTACTTAGTCTTTAGTCAATTGCTTAAGAGTATTGACAGAGAAGATTTGTAGAGCTGTACAAGCTGGTAAAGGCTAAATAGGGATCAACAAGACCAGTGGAGGATATGGATTTGCTGCTATGGGGGAGATTTGAAGACAATGTTTGAACCACATTTAGAAGATGAAATCTAGAAGTTGCAACAAAGGTACAAAGTTTTAAGCTGGAAGCTATTTGACTTATGTGAAGTGCATTGATTGAGTTTGCAATCTGGAATGATTTACATGCTGGTAGAAAAGAGATATCCCCTTACACCACCTACAATTACAGATATGCTAAACAAGAAGCTTCAGGTTGATTATTTAAGTGAAATGGCATATCAGCTTCTTAAACTTCTCACAAAACAGCTTAAGAATCAATGAAGTGTTTGGAAGCATCCTCCTGGTGATTATTAAGCTTTTAATGGAGAAACTTGATGATTTTGGAGATAAATATCAAGTTTAAAGGAGGATTATTGGGATTAAAAGCATTCTTAATACTGCTAGTATTACTGCTGCTCATATCAGAGTTAAGACTGCTCAGTTGTATTAGTGCTGCTCAAGAACTTCAAAGAAAAATGCTAAGTATTTACTACTGCTAGTACACAGTTAGTACTGCTAGTGTAAAGTTACTACTACTAGTGCATATTATTAATACTGTTAGTACAAAGTTAATGCTGCTAAAGGAGTTAATGCTGCTAGTGAAGAAGTTAATACTGCTGAGTTAGTTAGTACTGCTTATGTGATTTATATGAGTTATTTGTGTAAAAGATATGTATAACTTATTTGTTTAAAAGATTTGATATTCTTAGGAAAGTATTGTAAGCCATTTAGGACTCCTTGGTGTATAAAAGAAAGTTCTAGGGCATAGAGTTTGATACGAGTCATTCATAGAATTATCATAGCTTCAAGGTCTTTGTAACCCTAATACTTTGAGAGTATTCATATTATTATTAATATTGGAGCTTTTGTTTGTTGAATTATATTTTCATTACTGTTTCATTGATAGTTGTTCTTAATATTAAAGATTAGATTTCGCATAATCTTTAACATATTCAAACAAAGTTTCTACTATAGTTGTGTTAGATTTATCTAATATAACTAATCCTTATACAAGCTTAAGGAATTCGATCTATTGAAGTGGGATCAACAAAGAAAAGTTGAAGTTCTGCGCAACTTCAACTGGCCTTCGAGTGAATTGATAACGGAGTATGGTGTCTTACCAGTGAGAGGTTATTCCTAGTTTAATGATGTTAGTTCAGGATACCTTGTATCGAAAGTCTCCTAGCCCTTTGTTTGGTTAGTGCAGCGTGCTCCCTATGTTCGGCGATACAAAAAGGTTAGAGCAGTAACATTGTTTAAAGGAAGGTTATCCCCAGTTTAATGATGTTAGTTCAGGATACCTTGTATCGAAAGTCTTCTAGCCCTGTGTTTGATTAGTGCAGCGTGTTCCGTATGCTCGGCGGTACAGAAAGTTTAGAGCAGTAGCATTGTTGAAGGGAAGGTGGTTAGAAGTTTACAGAGATTACTTGAGACAGAGAGAAGTGAAGTGATCAGCCTCCAAGTGGGAGATTGTTGAGTTGTGAAAACTAATATAGGCCCTGATGTGTGTGGCACAGGTGGCGTAACCCCAAGTTAATCCAAATTCAACGATAGCTCACGTAGAGCAGATCACGTCGTTCACATAGAGTGGGACAGGTGATCCAGCGACTATAGAACAAGTTGCGTCCTGTATCGTTGGAGGGGAGGCTTATTGTAGTACTGGGTTTGAGGGGAGGATTATTGGGTGCAAACCGAATCCCACATCGGTAGAATATGTAAACTGAAGATAGGTCTCACACTTATAAATACCCCCCTCATTGTAATTGTAAACTTGTATCTAGGGATCTGGGTGTGTGTGTATTGTACCCCGTGCAGTTTGGCACGGGGCGTGCAGTTTGGCACGGGTCGTACAGTTTGGCACTATCTTGCAGTTTGGCACGATCATGCAGTTTGGCACGAGCCTGAGCAGTTTAGCTTAGAGCTTAACAATATCTCTCTAGTTTGATCTCGTTGACTGCCATGACTATCATAGTCGTGGATATCACGTTATATCTTGTGTCGATTATATTCCGCATTTACTTTTCGTAAGCCTTGTTTGTATTTGTTTTTCGAGCGGTGTGTGCAGAAGCTATATACCGTACAGAAGAAGTCTGTACAGATATGTGTGCAGATGCCATATACCCTAACAATATTTGGTCGTGTTGGGTTAAATGTAATCTAGTATTAGTAGTTACTTCGCTTGTAGAGTGTTTCTTCAACATACGTACAATATTCACCGGGTATTACTACCCTTTACAAAAAAAAGTGTTTCTTCAATATACCTATAATATGAGTTAATAATATATGGTCACAGAAATAAAGAAAACGGTTGTCTTTTGCCGATTCTAGTAATGGCAATTATGAGACTTTATATATCAAATAAGGTAAGAGAATATGGGATAATTTGAAAATAAAATCACTACCCACATGATTAATAGCAATGCTAAATTAGTTTTTGTTAATTATCATCTCTTCTTTTGAATGCATTTTTTTGTGTGGTTTTAAATCAATGCAGTATAAACCCTAATCAAATCAAGTATGGTGTACGTAGATCTGGGCACCATTCTATGGGACGGTGCATCAAATGTAGCAAAAGCATTCCCGGAGTGTGAACATACCACTAAACCTTTATTTCAACTCAATGTACTTCTCATCCATAAGTTATCATATTTTACCAACGGTGCTAGATTTTGAATCTCTAGCCAAAAATAACAAATAGACCAGAAAATAACATTCTGAAAATGTAGATAACAAGATAAAAATGGGCATCAAACTTATTTCTTATGTCACTACAACAAAAGCCCCTTTCCCCAGCGCGCTTTTTCCCAGCGACATATGTCGCTGGGGAAAAGTCGCTAAACGACAAAATACTCCGACGTGGCATTTT
The DNA here is from genome assembly GCA_026074375.1 of Tanacetum coccineum. NCBI lineage: Eukaryota > Viridiplantae > Streptophyta > Magnoliopsida > Asterales > Asteraceae > Tanacetum > Tanacetum coccineum. The sequence goes on from BQNB010085609.1 coordinate 9,461, forward strand.
TTCTCGTTGAATCTTTAGTCAAATGTTATCAAACATTTTCCCCAGCGACATGTCGCTGGGGAATATTTTCATGAAATTTAATAAATAATTTCAGCGAAAATCTAAGCGGGAAATTATCCCGCCAGTGTTTCCCCAGCGACATGTCGCTGGGGATACTTTTGTTCAGTGTTAAGTGCGTAATTAGTCCATAATTGTTGTAGCGTTTAAACTGTACAAGTTTCCCCAGCGACATTTCGCTGGGGAAAATTAACAGGCTTATTTATTAGGCTGGCCCGTTTATAAGTTAACATATTTTCGGGTTTGGGCTTAGTTTCCCCAGCGACATGTCGCTGGGGATATGAGTTTGACTTTTAAACAAACTACGTTTTTTAGGCTATTTTCGGTCCAATATTCCACATACTAACTAAATTTACTTCAAAGTTAACTGAATTTTACTCCTAGCTACCGCTATATGTAATCACAATACACGGAATCATAACCGAAGTTCGACCCACCAAGAGACGGGTCTATGTCATGTTTGACAACAAAGGGGATGCGTACCATTGGGTATGTTACGAATCATAACCGAAGTCGAAACATGATCACTAGGATCCAACTTCAATATTATCTCACGATGATGTTGTTTCTTAATAAACATGATCCCCTTTGTTGTCAAACCTAGCTCATACGTTGAACCTACAATGTTGAACCCTAACTCATAAATTGAACCTACAATGTTGAACCCTAACTCATACATTGAACCTACAATGTTGAAGATTATGTAGCCCATCGAAAGAGTATTTGCCGGTGTGGTTCGACCCACCAAGAGACGGGTCTATGTCATGTTTGACAACAAAGGGGATGCGTACCATTGGGTATGTTACGAATCATAACAGAAGTCGAAACATGATCACTAGGATCCAACTTCAATATTATCTCACGATGATGTTGTTTCTTAATAAACAACCTTTTTGCACCCTCGTTAAAACGTGGTTTGTCCTTAGGTTTACGATTAGGTACAACACGGTTTCTTGGTCCAGTTGCTACCGGAAAGTGTACGGACCACTTGTTGAACCTATAATGCTCATACGTCTCTTGCTTACATTGCATTTAATTATTTTCATCATTAAACCTAGCTCATACGTTGAACCTACAATGTTGAACCCTAACTCATACATTGAACCTATAATGTTAGGGTTCAACATTATAGGTTCAATGTATGAGTTAGGGTTACACATTATAGGTTCAATGTATGACTAGTTGATTGATTAGAAGCTAACACGCATATTTCCATATTCCATGTTACGGTTGTTTATTAAGAAACAACATCATCGTGAGATAATATTGAAGTTGGATCCTAGTGATCATGTTTCGACTTCGGTTATCAATTCGTAACATAAGGTAGGGTTACTTCACGAGATCTATAATCGATTTGGTCATTCCGTGTATTATGATTACATATAGTGGTAGCTAGGAGTAAAATTCAGTTAACTTTGAAGTAAATTTAGTTAGTATGTGGAATATTGGACCGAAAATAGCCTAAAAACGTAGTTTGTTTAAAAGTCAAACGAACATCCCCAGCGACATGTCGCTGGGGAAACTAAGCCCAAACCCGAAAATATGTTAACTTATAAACGGGCCAGCCTAATAAATAAGCCTGTTAAGTTTCCCCAGCGACATGTCGCTGGGGAAAGTTGTACAGTTCAAACGCTACAACAATTATGGACTAATTACGCACTAAACAATGAACAAAAGTATCCCCAGCGACATGTCGCTGGGGAAAGACTGGCGGGATAATTTCCCGCTTAGATTTTCGCTGAAATTTTTTATCAAATTTCATGAAAATCTTCCCCAGCGATATGTCGCTGGGGAAACGTTTCGATAACGTTTGACTAAAGATTCAACGAGAAAAAATGCCACGTCGGAGTATTTTTGTCGTTTAGCGACTTTTCCCCAGCGACATATGTCGCTGGGGAAAAACGCACTGGGGAAAGGGGCTTTTGTTGTAGTGAAAGAGCATGCATGTATACACACACACACGAGATAACTATGTTGGTTCAAAATGAGATTATGTTGGTATCAGGGTTTCAACATAAGAAAAGCCATCCTTAGTGGGCTTACTGGGTCAAATATGAGATTTTATATTTTAGAGAGCATTTATTTATTTGCACGTCTAATTGGTATGATTAAATGTAGGGTTAATTACTTAAAAATGTATCATATTTGTCATTTTTTTTTATTATGTGTATTGAACTTTGTTTTTTTATTGTGTGTAGTGAACTTTTAAATTTTGACCATTTGTGACCGTTTTACCCTTACCTTTTTTAAAATTCGAAGGGTAAAATAATCATTTTACATAGCAAAAATGTGACAAAATACATATAAATGTCGAAATTTGAAAGTTCGGTACACACAATAAGAAAAAAAGAAGTTCAATACACAGAATAACAAAAAGTGGCAAGTATGATATATTTTCACGCAATTATCCCTTAAATGTTTACTTAATTTTGTGTATCAGCATACTGTTTGTGGCATTAAAGGAACCAACATATTCACAAACTAATAAATAACTTCCAAAAGCTAATAAATAACTTCCAAATTCATTTAGGCATAAAATTTACTCCCTCCGTCCCATATTAAGTGTTCACAATGAAATTTTTGAAGTATTTTTTCATCAACTTTGACTGTAAATATTTGTGTTTGTGTTATATAATACTTAATGAAAGTTATACCAATGAAAAATACATTCAAAACTCTATCAATTCATATATTTTGCATCAAGTATCATTTAACATAAAAAAGAAATAATTAAGGTTAAAGATGAAGAAAAAAAACTTGAAAAAAGTCAAACTAGACACTTAATGTGAGACGGTGGTAGTATCACATATTTGGATCTCTAAATCATTTTCTTTCCACATATATGACAAGTCATCCAACCTTGTTCCTTGTCCTACCTGTGTTCCTTGTCGATCTTAAAAATAAGAATACCTATACTACTACAAAACATTATGTTTAATATTAAGATTTTTCTAAAATTCGATACCACTGAAATATATTAAACTTCTTACATTGAAATTAAATTTGTTGGACAAATTCAGGGCTGAATGATCCGTGACTTATTTTATTTTTTGAACATAAATATTTTAGGTGGAAATAGTCACTGATAGAACTTTCGGGAGTCGTCTTCTAAGAGTTCTTCACAATCTAACTATGGCTTATGATGAATTCACAATTATTCATATTTTAATACGAAAAATGTCTTAATTTATGCCAAAATAAATAATAAAGTGTTGATTTTTATTGCAGTTATTACTTCTTTTATTCTTTTATTATTATTTTTTAGAATGACGAGTTAGTACAACACTATAGTTAGTGATTCGATTTCACATACTCTACCCAGAACATAGTTCTACCAGCCTCGAATCGACGCACCTATGGGCAGAACGCCAC
>BQNB010085609.1:17889-28428 GCA_026074375.1 Tanacetum coccineum
AAAGGTGTTGCGTTACTTTACGATCATTCCTAGTTCAAAGTTTGTACAAGTCTAGCACACTGCAAAAGACATGATTTGGCATGCTCCTGGAAGTGTCGGAGCACCGGTAAGATCAAACACCCGGTTGATGGTGGAGACTTGAGATAGTTGACATGAAGTATCCAGATTTTGCAAAAGAAACAAGAATATGTTCGACTAGTGTTGTGTGCTAATGTTTCAATACGTTTGCAACCTTAAGTCAGTCGTACAACATGTGGCCGGTGATATTGAAAATTACATCTACCTCCGTGGTTATGTATGAAAGAAAGTAAATTTATGCTGGGACGTTGTTAATTCCTGGCCTAAATACCGGGCAAGGACATTGATGTTTATTTTTTTTTCTTTACTTGGAGGCCTTTGATTGTGGACCTGCAGGTTTTATGGGACAAAGAAAGTGTTGAGGACTACATACAAGTTTCAGGACAATATTTCAAATATGAGAGCGATGGTTTTTATGGACCATAAACTGATTTTCCTGCTCGGAGTAGTTTGTCTGGGTGGAGTGGGCAAGGTTACAAGGGCATGCCTACATGTATGAAGGAAACTCCATTCTACTTGGCGTGATAACAAATATAGCTTCTGTTGGCACCAAGAAGATTCTTAAGGAAGCCCCATAAATGGAGGAGTTCACGTGAATTCAATGGCGATACTGATCACAGAGATCCTCCTAAAGAATATCCTAGGGATGTAATCCTGGCTCAGCATGCTAGATTGCTAACGCGTGTGCCGGGTAAACATCTGAAACATGGGGGTGTGAGATTAAAACTCAATGTGAAGTCGAGCTTAAATGGACTTATCGGTCTATTTTTTACGAGCTTGAGGATTGGTCTTTTATTTCACTAAGAACATTTTAGACATCATGCATATCGAAAAAAATGTGTGGAGGCCATCTGAACAATTTGTTATGAATGACAAATGCAAAGGACACCGCCAAGACATAGACAAGACTTGCAAATTTGGGCATTCGAAGGCCTTTGTGGCTAAACCAAAAATCCACAAGGGGAGGGATCGTGAGCCCAGGCTGCGTATTCTTTCACACCAGAGAACCGGAAAAAGTTTTGTCAGTACATCAAAGGAGTTAAACTACCAGATGGGTTCAGATCATGCTTCAAGCACAAAGTGACCGATAATGATACAAATATAACAGGCCTGAAGTCTCATGACTGTCATATAATGATGCAACGTTTACTTCCTTATGGACTTCAAAATTACTTGCCCGATAATATTGCAAAACCAATAATCGAGCTATCTTCCTTGTTTAAGCAAATCTGCTCTGCAACTTTGATGGAGGATGACATGTTTGAAAGCTTTTGGTCATGGTGGTTGAAATATCTATGCGAGCTTGGCGCATATATCCTTGCTTTCTTTGACATTATGATTCACTTGCCCATCCATTTAGCTCTAGAGGCTCTTGAAGGCGGGCCTATTCACCCCCGGTGGATGTTCCATTTCGGAAAGATTCATGGCAAGAAGCTAAAAGGTTAAGTAAGAAATAAGCTAAAGGCTGGAAGGTTCGATCGCGGAGGGTTATGTTGCAGAAGAAGCATTGACTTTAAGTTCTCATTATTTTCGGGATGTTACCACAAAATTTAATCGTCTCGAACGTAATGTGGACCCCCCTCCCCCAACGTGTCAGTTTCAGGTGTTCGGTCGGTATGCAATTACCCATTGTTACGGATCGTTTCCTCCTTTTGGTGCCAAAGTGTTCAATAAAGCGAGATGGTATGTACTTCACAACAGTCCTGAGATCACACGTACCGGGGGGGGCCCATGGTTCCAGAGGTACGCGTTTTTTAATTTTGTAATTTTTTTTCTTAACTTATCATTTCGACGACTTATTCTAATACCATGAACGTTTTTTAGTTTATTTCCAGAAAAAAACATGCTAGAAGAATTCACCGGCTGGTTTAGGACGCTGGTAAACTTAGACTTATTTTGTGTACTTAAGTGTAAAAATAACAATATTTAAATTAATTTTTAGTAAGAAAAACTTTCCCCAGCGACATGTCGCTGGGGAAAATATTTCAATCGATGGGGAAGTTTTTTCGTTTAGCCCTCCATAATTTTTCAATAACGCGCCATTTTCACAAAACGACAAAATGAAAAGTTTCCCCAGCGACATGTCGCTGGGGAAAGGTTTTCTTACTAAAAATTAATTTAAGCGTTGACAAAGTCAAAGTTAGTAATCGTTTCCCCAGCGACATGTCGCTGGGGAAAAAACCACAGACGACCAAAACCGATTAAAACACAAAAAAAACATCTCTTTGACGATTTTATCATAAAAAAACCACCACCACACACCACTCATCATCAAAAAAACCACCACCACACCACTCATCGCCACCATCACCACCACCACACCACTCATCGCCACCACCATGGCATAACCCACCACACACGAGCACCTCCTCTTCTAAAAGTTTAATTCTTTTTCTCTTAATCCTCTAAAATAATAATTCTTGGTATTTGTAGAGTAGCGTGACGACAGCGGGGATTTTTCTTAGTATTGGGTGGCAATTGGTGGGTTTTTGGCGGGGCAGCGGGGTTTTTGGCGGGGCAGTTGGCGGATTTTGGCGGGGCAGCAGGGTTTTTGGCGGGGCAGCGGGTTTTTGGCGGGGCAGCGGGTTTAATAAGGTGTGCTTTTTTTTATCCTTTAGGTATCCCCAGCGACATGTCGTTGGGGATTGTAAAAACTTATTAATTTTTGTTTAACCATAATTTTTGTTGGCGGGGCAGCGGGTTTAATAACGTTGGGGATTGTAAAAACTTTTTTTTATCCTTTATGATTGTTTTAGGATTTTAGAGATTAAATTCGGAAAATCCCCGTCTGAATTTGATCATCCTATAGAAAACCCGTCCGAAATTAATTTATTAGAAATTAATTTCGGAAAGTCCCCAGTTTTTGAGACTGCTTTTTTACATAGATCTGTGAACGTCACGTAAACAATCTCCAAGACCCAGAGGTTAGCACAACCAGCGAGTTATTCGCTTTGGCTAATGGACCATCAAGGACTCCAATGTCAGTAAACGCTTGCGTAGTAGATGGTGTGAGGTATGTCGTGCAGAGCCGCGATGAACGTCGCACAACTCAAAACAGCGGCATTTGTGCGCCTGGCCCTGACGGGGAATGACACAAATCATCGGCTCTGGTGAGTGGTGGAAAAATGATCAATACATTCTCGCAACACAAGTTAAACAAGTCTTCTACCTTGAAGATCCGGCCAAACCCAACGTGAAGGTCGTCGAACATGTTAATCATAAAAAGTTTTTCAACAGGGGTGTCATCGTGGTAGAGAACGAACCTGATATTATACATTTGGACAACTCATCTGATCTCCCACCTTCTACTTCGGGGAGATGATTAGGAGTATACCTTTGTATCACCCTTCCTGGCAGAAGGTCCCCGCGGGGGACAAGGCGAGGCTGATGGCCACTCTTGGGGTCAGTTATCCTTTTATGTTTATTTAATTATCGTGTTCATTTATTTAATTGTGTATATTTATCTAAATTCGTTTATTTATTTATATCATATAAATAAATAAACAAATTTAAATAAATATATAAATTATATTTCTAACTCTGTTTTCAATGTGTTGTATATGATTGCAGTCTACGTATAACCTCGAGCCGCATATATTTACTATCTTGTGTTATTGTCACTACATAGGATAGGATGAGGGAGCTCGAGGCGACGGGTGAGCACACCACTGCAGAAATCAACGCGATGGTCCGAGGCGGAAAGCTTCGCGGCCACATTCCTGGCGTGGGTCCGGTAATGCCAGGATACGTCCGCTCTAGGCTGAGCTATACCGCACCCGTTGACAGAAGCAGGGATGTCGATTTCATGATGAGCTTGATGAGGAGCGACAACAGGTTCGCGGATGCTTTTGCTCGGTATGATTCAGGTGGAGCCAGCGGGAGTGGCGGGAGTCGCGCGCGTGATAGAGAGGATGGTGATGATACGGGGGGTGAGGATGGTGGCGATGACACGAGTTAGTCGTGTTATATGTTCATTAGTATGGTACATTATTTCTTTATGTTTATCTTGTGGACTATTGACTTGTTTCCCTAGTATGCTACATTTAAACGCTTGTTTCCCTAAACTATCATGTGTACATATTCGGCTTTTGGCCGATTTCCCTATATTAGATTTTGGTTTTGGTACAAGTTGTGGTGTATTTTGTATTGCGAGATGCGTTTACTTTGTATTTGTGTTTTGGTACAAGTTGTGGTGAGTGTATACAGGTTTTGGTAGATTTTTTCCGGAAAAAATCTGGAAATGCTGCTGTGCAGGCTGTATATAAAAAAAAATTGCAGACTCTTTCTCCCAGCGGACAGTCGCTGGGAAAAATTCCGCTAAAGGACAAAGAACTATCGAGGACGAAAAGCGTTTTGATAAGTTACAAACTCTAAGGGACTTTCCCCAGCGACTGTCGCTGGGGAAGGTTGATTAACTTAAAGATTTTATTATTAACTATAATTATTTTGTTTTATCAGACTTCCCCAGCGACATGTCGCTTAAATGGGTCGATACTGCCACGTGGCACCAATTCCTTGACCAAAAATTACGTGGGGCCCACATTTTCGCTTGGGGTATTGTATCGTGGGGACCTTTTGCAATTTCGAGCTTACCCCATAAACTTTTACCAGCGACATTTCGCTGGGGATATGTTTCCCCAGCGACATGTCGCTGGCGAAAAGGTTGGAATGTTGCTGGGGAAAGCATCGAATGTTGTAGTGTGTGTTACTAACCGGAAAGGATCATGAGAATATCTTCCTTTAAAGGTCTACCCGAGAGTGACGGGCGGTAATACTGCAACGAAGAACAAACCATTTGTATCTCTTCTTGAACATAAAGAATAAGCAACCATTTCAAAGTTATTATAGAACTCATTCTAGAGTACTTCTTTTCATGTCATTCGTATACTTTATCAATCGGTCTATTGCCTTCCTTTTGCTAGTTTCCTTAATGACCTCTTAAAATTCAAATATATCACCATTGAGCTCATATTCCATAATGTGTTAAATATTGATATATATATATTTGAATTTCACACGGGTCTTTCAGGTGACTTTAACATATGACAAGCAAAATGGTGGAATAAATAAGCATACATTAGATGCTAAAAGAGATTAAATAAATATAATGAAGTGGTTCTTTTTCTTTGTCATTAGAGTCCATTGGACCTGTATATATGAACTAGATATGTGTAATATAGGGTTGAGCTCGGTTTCAGAACCGAACTGGAACCGTTAGAACTGAAAACAGATGGCCTGGAGGCTGGGAACCGAGAACCGGAACGAGAAGCATGTGTCGGCTGTGGTTAAATCGTGTATTTCGGCTCTAATCGATTGCACTAAGAAAGCAGGCCACACCTACGGATCTCTTAGAGGGACATTTTCGGTAGGAAATTATCTAATTTAAATGTTTTCCATCTTTCTGCTTAAATATAATTTAAATGTTTTGCTATTTCATCAGAAAAATATGCTTACAAAATACAATTGTATCACATATTATTGTATACTAAAATAGGGTGAAGTTATAGTTACATGTAATGACTCGAGAAAATGACCAAACAAAATATCTAAACCGTTGCGAAATAATTAAAAGATTAATTTCAAATTCTGTGGGACATACAAATTAAATAAATGCGGATGCAGATGTAAAAAGGGTCATGAAGCCTTTTATCAGCAACAAAAACAAGAAGAAAAAGATAGTTATTCTTGTCTGTTTATATTTGTAAGGCAGCAGCCTTTTCTTTATAAGCTTTCAAACGCGTTTGGAAACAAGCTATGGTGTTTCTTTGATGGCTAAGAATAGGAAAAGTGGAAATAAAAGTGAAATTCCGAAGGAAATCACTAATAAGAAAACAAAGTTAAATTCAGTAGGAAGTCACGAGAAAATCATTCCGATAGTTATAAAGATCCGTCGCAAAAGGTCTGTCGCAATATTGTTGGAAATCGGTTGTTTAATGTAGTGACAACTACTACATTTTCTGTTACTGAGTTCAGATCCTACAAACATTTCGGCCGAAAAAAATCTGTCGAAAGCTTTTCTTCAGTAAGCGTTTTTGAGCATGATTTTTGTTATGGATTTTTTCTGTTAGAAAGTCGTCACTGGAATTTGCCGTAGGTGAAGGCCCTTTATTTAGTAGTGTTGGTACCAAAAACATGTCACGTGGTCCTTCAAATTGGATTACCATGTCACCTCACTATTCATAAGTTGGGTTGTTGATGGTTGATTCCGATCTCTTATGTCATCAGGGAAGACCTGAAAAGATAAATTTTCAATTAAATTATGCGAGGATCTATCAGAATATTTATTCCTGGAAAAATGATGCATTTAAAACAATATAACTGTAAAAGAGAAGTGACTGAGTTTGATGGTTGTAGAATCATTATATTCTTTTCCCAAATATGAATTAAAGAATGAGGTTCAATCATTCTTTGCTTTGCTTCTTAACGAAATATACCAAAGTGAAGTTGCTTTTCACCCATTATATAGGTAGTGACACTGTAAATCATATGTAAAGACATTATACAACTCCCTCACCAAGGTTCACTTATCTTATTTGCATAACTATTTGAGATTTCTCAGTTTATCTATGTTTTAATTATTTATCTCATTATGTCTTCCTTTGTTGCAGCTGAATATGCAGCTCACAAAAGTGGAAGGCCGGGTACAAAATATTATGGAGTTTAAGGAGGTTAGCATCAAAGAGATTCAACACGAACATCCACTTTTTCCCGAAGATTTGCAACTAATATATATAAACTATGATGAAGGCGATGATGATTTTGATGACTCTGAATTGATTGAAAAGCAAAAGTTCAATTGTGTATGTAACATGTGTGGCCTAGGAATCGATTGGTACCACCGGTATTACTACAAGTGTCGCAAGTCGTCGTGCCACTATTCACTTCACAAATCATGTGCAGAAATATCAGCAACCTTAAAATTTTCAGCCCACCCCAGTCATATTCTTTATCTAAAAAAGGTGACAACTAATTGGAGTTGTAGTGTTTGTTTCACATATCATGAAGCTGGTATGTGTTATCATTGTTCTACATGCAATTATGTAATCGATCTATCGTGTGCTACAATTGGGGAGCAAAAGACCATCCATCACCCGGGCCATCTACATCCATTAACCTCTGATATAGCTAACACTGCTTTAAGCTTGTGTTGCGCTTGTGGGAAAGAACACGAAGGAGACTTCTATAATTGTACCACTTGTTTCAACTTTTCTATTCATGTTGATTGTCTGTCCCATCCGATAAAGTTATTAGTTAAATCACATTGTTCGCATATGCTCACTCTTTCGTATTCCTTCTCGGATCAACTATATGGTTGTGAATGCAGGATTTGTGAAAGGGAAATATTTAATGAATATTGGCTTTACAAATGCAGCAAATGCATGTTCTACGTCCACCTAGATTGTGCAACACAAGATCGACAACTATTACCAGGTACATACATCTTCCAATCTATGTATATTTGATTGATTATACATTGTATTTTATTAATGGTCCACGTATCAACTAGCTTACGATGGTACCTTATACTTTTTTTTCTTCAGATTATGAGCCCTTAGAAAAACATAGTTCTGATGATCAAACCCCATGTAACTTCCCACTCCCTGATGAAGCTTACAACATCTTACCAAGTCAAGTTCGTGAATGGAAGACATCTCGATATTTTGATCAAACTCAAAACCAAAATAGCCACCTCACACATTTCAGCCATAAGCATCCGCTAGAGTTGAAAATTTCGAATCTAGATTCAACGTCTCTTCATAACCCAATGAAGAGGGTTAAACTGATATGCAATGGATGTGTGCGGCCAATTACGGCAATGCCGTTTTACAAGTGCTCAGAAGAAAATGAGTGTCCTAACTTTGTTCTTCATGAGTGGTGTGCTCGGCTACGTACTGAAGTGCAAGTGGATCCACACATTCACCCGCATAGACTTACTCTTGGGCAGAGGGATTCTTTGTTTTGCTGCAACATTTGTAGTTTACCTTGCAATGGGTTTGCATATGGTTGTGGCACATGTCGATATTACATTGATGTCAATTGTGCACTAGTACCTTACTATATTATTCATGAGGCACATCCACTTCATAAACTCATGAGAGTTGTTACATCAGGGTCTTCTAATATGTCAATAGAAAAACTTCATGCATGTCACGCATGTCGTAACATCATTGATAGAGGTAATATCTTTTATAAATGTGGGGTGCCAGGTTGTGATTTCTCTTTGGATCAGTTGTGTGCTTTACGTTTGCCCAAGACAGTTAGGCACAAGATTGACAAACACATCATGAAGCTAAGTTATTCCCCGATTGAGAACCATAGGGGTGAATACTTCTGTGAAGTTTGTGAGGAGGAGCTTAATCCTCATAAGTGGTTCTATCATTGTTCAGAGTGTGCCTACTCAATACATTCCAACTGTGCCCCGTTAATACTCCAGTCCGAACAAGATGTTAATTCTTCCTATGAGGAGCTTGTTTATAGGTTTGTTAATATGAAGTTTGACAGTGTACATAACATTGGGGATCACGCGCATTCTGTGACATTTGTTGCGGGAACTAAAATTGATGGTAAATGCACTAAATGTAGACAGGAATTGCAATCCAAAGTCATCTTCAGGTGTTTACAGTGCAAGTTTGCTATTCATAATTACTGTGAGTCTTCTATTACAGATCAAGTGAAGGAAGAACTTGTTGAAATGTTCGATAATCTTGAGAAAAAGCGTGAACCTAAGATAAAGCCCCAACCCCAAAGAGTTGTAACTTTCTTTCCAAAGAAACTTACGAGACCCGTGACCAGGTAATTTACTGGTCGATATCACATACCTATAAGTGAAACTGCTATGCTACTTCGCTTGATGTTTGGTTCAATGTTTCATTGTTAACAACCTTAATTCCGGTTTTATTTACATGTCAAAATTGTAACATCTTTATTGTACTTTTACCTTCCTTACTACTGTAAGCAATAGTATGCATGATATGTACTTAAATTTGAAAGTATTATTTTCAGTTTTAAAGATCTTCATAACGACAATACTTTGACGATTGTTTTATATTCTTTTTGATGGTGAAATATTATTAATTAAAAACTGTGTACAGATAAACCAATGGACACGTACAAGATGAGACATAATTACATGCTAATAGAAAAACATCATTCAAGAGAAAAATTGACCAACTGAAACTATCTTCATAAAACCCCGTAGAAGTTGGGGCTGTAGTCACTGCAAATTATACACGGAACAAAGGACGACAAAGCTATCTTAAACAAAATATAGAGACCCACAGTCCCACATTCAGCCTCTATATACTTGATGAAAACCGAGATTAGACACCGTTGCTCCTATGCCCCCATTAATCTTTATCTATGTGGATCTAAGATGTAGGACCTCTTGGTTAAATTGAGGTGATATGACTTGGTGATGCTATCTCCTTTCTATAAAATTTGTATCGACTGATTTGATGCATGATTTCTCTAGCATGCCATCCACTCCAAAATATCTAACCATGTTTATTTAGTCTTTAAGATATGTTACCTATTTAAAGGTTCACTTTATATATCTTGATATGGTCCACAAACTCTCCGGACAACTTCTATGATAAACCTCACATCCTTCTTGATAAGTCGAGTCGTGGGTAGTACAACTACGGAACCACATGTGGAATAGATTATGAATTATTTGTTAATGAAGAAGGAATAAAAAATCTTGGTTAATGAAAAACAACATGCCGAGAGTTTTTAGTGGTTAAAGGATCATAAAAAAAATATTTTTTGTGATTTGATAGATAACCAATACAAGCCACTAACTTAGGAGAAAGTTTGTCCAACTGAATAGAGCCAGGGAATTGTTAAGCTAGTTTGTCAATCAAAGAGTATGAAGGCTTCATCCTAAAAAGAAACTGATATGGAGAAATATGACCAAGTGCTTAAGAAGGAATGTAGTTGTCATGAAAATTTAGTTGACCAAGTGTTTCAGAAATACGACCAAGTATATGAGTCATACTGTTAAAAATGATATCCAAAGAACAATCAATAGCCAAACGTAGCTCTTTATCAACAAGTAAAGAAGGATAGTCCCCAAACGGGTGCTCTCTGAGAATACAATGATTAAACAATCCTAACTATTAACAAAAAACAAACGATTACATGGTATGAATGGTTGATGAAGAAGGGTTATCTTCTTAAGGGGAAACGGCTGTGTATTTTTGTTATATCTTTCAACCCTAGAAAATGAGAAGATATAAAGCCGAGATCACTTCCCAGACTTGACACTTTTAGACCCTGCAAAATGACAAGAAGAACAAACAAGGCAATAACGGCTATATGAAGAGAAAAAAAGTTACCATAAACCCCAAAGGTTTATAAACTTGTCAAAGATGATAAAAAGACTTTTCAACACCCTCCCTCAAGTTTATAAACCAAAAATGTTAAGAAGAGACAGTTTTGAGAATAATTTTCTATGTTGCA
>BQNB010085610.1:0-26725 GCA_026074375.1 Tanacetum coccineum
GGAAAATGGGGTGTTTTAAAGCTTGTGGTTTCTTGACTCTCTCCATAAAAGTCTTCGCTACTTTTTAAAGATTAGTTTGAGGAGGTTTTGAGGTATTTGGTTTTAGAGCATATAATATTGCGTGAGGACACGACAATCACTTAGTTTGGGGAATTTTTATATGTGAGAAATAACATATCCTTTTTATACAAAAATGGCCTTAAAATGATCAAATTGTGCAAATTATCCTTGTATATTGCTTGTTTTGACATTTGTGATGTGTAGGTACGGATATTGCAAAAATCACAAGAAAACGGTCAAAACCGGACAAACACGAACACGGGAACGGATAGAGTGTACAAGAGCCGGGAGTTTCTAGCAAAGGTCAACAAAGTCAACTCTTGGTCAAACCACAAAAGACAAAATACCCAAATAACCCTTAATGTTAAATCAAATTTCACCAAAAACCCTAAATCACTAACACCGTTAGTCCTCTTTTATTAAGAAGCTAACGGTCGTTATCTCTTAAAATCTATAAATCCTTTTAAATCCCGAGCCCAAATAACATCACCAGGCCCAATTCTTTTTAATCCCGAGCCCAAGTCAACCCACCATTTCCCCGGGTCAAACAAACTTTATAAACGGTTAAAAAGGGCGCGAAGTGAATTTACTATTCATCTTCGTCCCAAATAAATTACCCTGCTTAATCAAAGGGTTAAATCCCACGCCCTTCTCAATCCAACGTGGCCTTGAAGATCCTTAGTACTATGTGCCAGCTTGGCAACAATTACATCATCAAAGAGCTTCGATTGGTCAAGATATTCAAAGGAATCACACGCGGGCTCAAAAGGAACACACCTCTTGATGGAATTTTACACTAAAATCAATGTAAAAGAAGCATACAGCCTCTGACACAAGGAATGCCACGCTAGCAATCTGTGTGATCACAATTTGATCCAAGGGTTACAAAAGGGCATCTAATGATTGGCAAGAATTCAAGGGTTAAGATCAAGACTAAAAGGAGCGTGTATCCAAGACCTAGAAGCTTCTATCAAGCCTATAAATACAAGACCTTCTTCACTCACAGAGGATATCTTTTGCTTATCTAGTCTAGCTTAGTGTAGACGTAGCTTATTGTATTTTTTAGCTTAATGTCATTTAGATTTTTGTAATCTTCATTTCAAAAGTATTGTAATTCAGTTTTCATTAATAAAATTTAAAGTTTACTTTAATCTTGTATTGGATTCAGTTTTTACTTTAAGAGTAAAATGGTTTAATAAGTTTTCAATTGTTCTAATAAGCTCTCATTAAGCTGTCATTTACACTATTAAGCTAGCTCTTCACTTAGTTAAGCTTTTATAAAGCCTAACTAAGCTTAATATGACTCAAACTCACTCCTAAACTTACCTCAGCTTATTATGGAAGGGAAGCCAATAATGGAAGGGCTTCCAAGACCACACCAGCTTATTCTAGGATAAGCTGGAGCTTGTTGATAGCTCACAAGAGCATTTGATAAGCCTTGTTTAGAGCAAAGGCTATTGTAAGTTCTCAAATTCCTTTTTATAGCTTAATTTTAAATTTTAGCTTATTACTACTTACTATTGGTTATTATTGCTTAGTTTAGTTTAATAATGCTTATTATAGTTGTTATGTGCTTATGATGCTTATTTGATAGTTTAAATTCTTAGTTTACTCTTATTTGTTATAAAACAGTCAAAAACACCAAAAATATTAGCATAGTCTTGAAGCTTATTAATTCTGCTTATTTAGTTGGTTAAAACTGTTAATTAGGTCTATTATTAGCTTTTTACTATCTGGTATTAAGGATTAATAGCTTATATCTAAAATTTATAAGCTGAAAATGAGGTTTAATAGTTTAAAGGGGTGTTTGGCACAAGGCAGTACTAACCTAAGTTAGTACTGCCAAAGGTCATTAAACCTTTTGGACTGTTTTTAAACTTGATTTTTGAGTTTATAAGTTTGGATTTTAAGAATTTATTAGGTTAAATCAAGTTTAATTCAAATTTGTTAGTAGTAATTAGAAACTGTTAACATAATTCAAGATAGTTTGCAATTTAAGCTCTAGTCTTCTCTAGCTTTTAACTTCAGTGCATTTGTTGTTATTTTGGTGTCTTATAAATGCTAGAAGCAAAACTTCAAGCCTGCATTTGTTAGTTTAATGTTTTGGTCATTCATGTGCAAACTGCATCAGATAGGGATTTAGACTAGAAGCACTTTTCATGCTTAATTATCAGAGGGTAATTGTAGGGATTAGGTTTTGATTTTTAGCACACAAGTAGTTTATAGGTAGGTTTCAATCTTTTTCAGCTTAATTTGTCTTAAAAAGTTAATTTGAGTATTTGTTTTTAGCCTTAAAATTCAGCATTTTCCATTTTCAAAACTAAAAATAAAACTCAGTTCCTATTGAGTGTTTAAGCCTTTTTCAGCTAGCTTTTTCAATAAGCATTTGATTTTCAAAATGATTTTTAAAAGCTGTTTCATGTAGCTTTTTGGTTAAGGTTTAAGGTAGTATAAGCTAGAAATCCATAAGGATCTGTTTGCATAGTTAAAAATAAGCCCAAAGTAGCTAAGTTGTCTGTTTGGATTTCAGTTCTATGCTAAAGTGCTTATTTGCCTTATCTGAGCTTATTTGCTTATTTCTTTTGCTTATTTAGGTTTAGTGTTGCTCATTAGGATAGTTTTAGCTTAATTTAGCTTATTTCCTTTAGAGTAAGGCTTATTTAAGCTTAATTGCATTGTAGCTTAAAAATTCTAAGTGTTTAAGCCTTTAATATTATTCTGTCATTCTTAGCTTATTGTAGCTCATTTTCTTTGCTTATTTTTGTTCTCTGATGCTTATTAGATATAGCTTATTATCTGTTGTTGCTTATTTGTCTTGATAGTTGCATAATTGTGCTAAAAATTGCAAACAGTTTAGCTCTTTTTAGTTTTAAGCTTTTAAGCATTTCTGTCTTATTTAGCTTATTTTAGTGCTTATTTGTGGTTTATAAAAAAGGTTGTTTTACAAAAATTGCTTATTTGTTGCTTTTATAAAAAGTTGTAAAAAATGGAATTTGCAAAAACATTTGGGAGTAGGGGAAGCCCCGGGTGAGCAAGGCTCGAACCCGGGACCTCAACCCCACACCCAAACGTTTTACACAACACACACTCTACCACTTGCCCTGGGGTCTTTTTCGTTTTATATTTGCAAAATCAATCCTTTATAGTCATTTTAGCCCGTTTGGTCTATAAGCCATTTTTAGCTTATTTCTCAGCTTATTCGATAAGCTATTTTTCCCATCTTATTTTTCTTAGATTCTACATTGTTCAATCTACTTTTGCTAATTTTTTCAGAATTTTTATAAATAGTTTAGTATTTTTAAACATTTAATTTCCTTTAAATCGTTTTTAATTCATAAAAAATTATAAAAAAGTCAAAAAAATATAATTCTTTTTTAGAAAATTTTCTTTTAACATTTAGAACCTAGGAAAATTAGATTTGCTTTCGTAGGGTTAAAATTGCAAAATTTTGTTTTTTAAAGAACGGGATTGAATCCCGTTCACGTTTTTAGAGTTTTTAAGCCCTAGTCACCTTCGTTTTTGGTCTAGTTTTCTTGGTCCTAGCTTTTTAGTTGATTTAGACTTATAAAAACCAAAAAGAACATTTTAGGCTTAATTTTGATAATTTAGGGTTTTTAGGTCCCGTTTAGGATTCCCGTTTAGCGTTTTTAGTTAAAATTTGTCTTCCCTTAAGTGTTTTTAAGTTTTTGCCTTAATTTTCTCGTAGTTTTAGATAACCAATATCAATCTTGTTCCATTCAAGCATCGATTCTCAAAACGACTCTCGACTTTCAATTGCATTCCTCGTTGGGGAAACGACCCGGGAATCATACTCCCGGATTACTATAATTGTGATTTTTTGATTCTTACCCTCTTATATATATATTTATAAGTATATTTTATATTTATATATTATATATTTTAAAAGGTGTAGATCAATCTTGATCAGTCATCAACTATTCTTTTACACTTATCAACTATACTTTGTATTTATTGAAGCCCCTGACTATCAATAGTGCTAGAGTTGAGGTAATAATTTAGATAGTTGACTATTTTTTACGTTTACTTATTTCCATGATCCATCGGTGTTGCAACAAATTTTGCAACAAACATTAGCTTCGGTTTATAAAATTGTCTATGAATTATGTTTGAATATAGAATAAACTTGAGTATGAATTTGTTTACAAATATAATGTATCAATAAATCCATATAATGATGATTTAGGCGTCTGATAGGTAATTATGTAATTATGTTATATTTGATATTTCGTTTCTTTAATCTTACCTTATTTGTTTAACAGTATGGAACCAAGAGAAGAGAACTCCTTAGTGAATTGGGCTTCTTTATGGCTTCATGACAATGAGTCATCGGATGAGATGGTTTTTAGAAACTTTCACGCCTTGTGGTTTTTAGCAGTTATACATGGAAATGATCAGCTATCATGTTTTTTGGCAGTATAAGGGGTGTTTGGATGTACGTTGGACTTCACAACAAGTTATCAAGTTAATAAAGACAGCCGAGAATTGTCTATGCCATAATCATGGACCTCTAAATAAAGATCCAAAACATATGTAAGATTTAATTTTTTTAAATGACTATATGCTACACAATCGTGGTTATGCCTGTTAAAAAAAGTATGGAAAGCTAATTAAGCCTATTATAAAATATAGGTTCTGCTTTTAAGCTACGTTCGTTGAAGTCCAACGGACACGAAAATTCTACTTTCTTCAGTCTGATTGCTGACACGATAACAGAACCTGATTGTAGCGTAATGGTAGTGAAGTTAGGATACACTGATCCACGGGTTATTCCTGACCCAATCTGAAACCTCAAAGGAATTAAAAAGACTTTCGAGTTGCACTACAACCAGAAAACCTCTAAAGGAAAAGTGGATTCATACATCTATATGCTTGTGAGGTACTACTTCGACAACCGTACCACTCTAACTTGATTTTGTTTTATGTTTTCTTTAACGATCTTATTGCGAGTCTAAATCCGATATAACTATCTCATACCTTTGAATTTTATTACAGCTTGATATTTGTAATTGTTAGTGTCTTAAAATTCCAATCACACACGTTAACAAACAAACATTTATACATGTACTGTAAATTTCTAATATTCCAAAACCAACCTAATGTTAAACTGAAAATGGAAATAATAGCAAAATTAGCAGAACAGTTTCATACAAGAGTTAATTTTTTTTGTATAACTTATGGATATGTACAGTCCAAAAATAAGGAAAACTGTGCATTATTATTCTTAGCATGCTCTATGTCGTAAAAGTAGCAATTTCAACCCCCTTATGTAATTCTTAAAGACAAATAACCATGGTTAACGACAACCGATTTTCTAAATGGATGATGTACAGCCAGTGCACTTATGTATGCACGAATTATTTTTATGTGATCACAAATTACAGACCACCCCTCTACTTAAAAGATATTATTAACCATGAGGTTTTTATGTGCCTTTTGTAGGATCTATAGCCAACTTTGTTCATCTCCTTTGTTTAATGCCATCTCATATAGTGCTTCGACTTTTGGGGTGAACTATACAGATTATCTTGACAAATGCTTTAAGCATAATCACGTTTTAGTCTTGGCATGTCAAGTTTGTGACTAACTTTAAGTTATTTAAACAACAGAAACACCAAAAAAGAAAGCAACAACAAAAGTCGATGTAACCAAGAATAAAGACACAATCACTGAAATTATGAACATGCCTTATGTATGTTTCTCATGTTTGATATTTATTTGTGTTTTGTAGCTGGCGTGGAGCTTTTGGAACCTCTCGATATGGAAGGTTTGGATACAATTACGTTGGAAAATTTGTAGCAACTGTTTCCTAATGGTAAGATAGCTAAAACCATTTTTCTTACAAGATTAAATGTCATAGCTAAAACTATGTGCATAGTTTAGTATTGAGTGTGCATTGTGTTTTAGAAATGGTCAGGATGGATTCCACAAAAAAATGGGAGCAGATGAAATCGTAACCATAACAACAGCAGTTAACGATGAAGATATGAAGCTACTTAAATTGGTCGTCCCTCATGCGCTCAAATACCTCATTCATTACCTGGTCTTTATTTACTACTTCGTATTATTTTCATCAAACGCATTTTATTTTCATCAAACGCATTACCTAGGGAGACTCATTTTGATTTGTATGTAGGAGTTTGAAGACAAGCTGACCACGACCATGGGATTTTCATTTTGGTGTTGCGTTTTGGTGCCTCTGCACGTATGTGTTTCCAAGGTATTGATCTATTCTTCAACTTAAGTTTGTATTAGAACAGGTACACCTTTATGGCTATTAGCTTATTATAGTTACCATATGCAACAAACTGGAACCTAATAACTCGACATTTTTAGTCTCAATACTTTTTTTACCAATATTTGTGTGTAATATGGTTTTAACATAATTTAGATATGTCTACGAGCATATATTAATCCTCAATACTATCTTCTATTCGCTTTTCAATTGTTTTCAAATGTTTTCGCTAAATGTTGAAGAACTAATATTCGTAAATTTAAGTATTTTGAACTTTGAATTTTTTTTACTTTTTATAAACCACCTGTGATTTATCACGGGTTTATAGGCTAGTGTATACTATATATATATATATATATATATATATATATATGTACATATATATATATATTATATATATATTATATATTTATATTATATATATATTTTTTATTTTTATATATATATATATATATATGATTTTGTTGATACAATGAACGCATCATTGATTATACTTTTCGGTATAGTAATCGAACGACTCTAATTATAGGTTGTGATCACGTTTGTGGATTTTCATGTTAGACTTCATTGTTTAATCATCGGCTTTTGATCAAGGTGAGTTCATAGCCTCGCTTTTAAAGTTTCAATGTTTTTAACTCCGCGAGGGGGATACATTGCTTGTTTTGTAAAATTGAACGCAAACTGTTTTTGATACTTGATTTTGATTCCTTCACTACTAAGTATATGCCTTTTTGTTGTGTGACCGTTAGTTACCATGTGTTAGTGAACGCTAATGCATTAAATAGATCTATTGGGTTTGACAACCCTGTTCGGGGTTTGAATCCGTTAGGATCACCCTGTAAACAGAACAATTTTGTAGGTTAGAATTGGATGATCAGTGGCTTTATTATCGGACTTTGATTTCGTCTACGGAGGAGGATGAATGTGTTAAGTCTCGGTACACGGGCTCTTTAGTTGGAAATTACTATTTTTATAACTTGACTTACGAGCCAACGTTATATGTTTTGTTGAACCAAAATATGCGTTCTAACTATTATTTGTAAACTCTATGAATTCACTTAACATTTTGTTGATGTTTTTAAGCATGTATCTCAGGTTAATTGTTGTTGATGGCTAGATGGGACGGAACGCGGATATCAAAGACGTTGTCTTGGTGAAGTTGTGTCATAAACTAAACAAGTGTTTTAGAAATGTGACTTTTAGAAATAATTTCTATGATGGTATTGGGACCTATGTAACTCTGATCATTCTTATAAATGAAATAAAGTTTGTTTTATAAACGTATCTTTGAACGTTTACTGGGACTCGTGTGCATGTATTATGAAGTAGCACCCCAAACGTTGTATTCCGTTGCGTATCGCATTTTGGGGGTGTTACAATTTGGAATTCTACTTGGCGAACGGAAGGAAGGCCAGGTAGATCTTCAGGAAAAACTTTTAGGAATTCTCTGACTATTGGATATCTTCTAGTCTTTTCTCGTCTGACTTCTTTTCCATTACTTGGATTACGAAAACTTGACAACCTCGGGATATATATCTTTCGGTTTTTATACCGGATATGAGATTTAGTCGGGTTTTACTTTGGTTACCTCAGATGATCAAAGTTTCACCGTTGATTGGGATGTGGATGACTTTCTCATCACAAATAATTCTGACATGATACTTGGATAACCAATCCATACCAATGGCGACATCGAAACTACCGAGTTTGATCGGCATAAGATCAATTTCGAAAGGTTGGTTTAACAAAGTCAGAGTTGCACCCTGAATAACGGT
The DNA here is from genome assembly GCA_026074375.1 of Tanacetum coccineum. Lineage (NCBI taxonomy): Eukaryota > Viridiplantae > Streptophyta > Magnoliopsida > Asterales > Asteraceae > Tanacetum > Tanacetum coccineum. The sequence goes on from BQNB010085610.1 coordinate 8,089, forward strand.
GTTTGTGCTTACTAGGTTTCCGTCAGCCATTTCGATATTGTAAAAGGTATCTATTGTAATGGGTGGAATATTTAGCTTAGAGGCAAGAGATATGGATACGAAGCTTTTATCAGCTCCAGAATCAAATAATACTCTAGCTAGATGTTGGTTTAGAAGGAACATACCCGTGACTACGTTCAGGTCTTGGTGAGCATTCCTATCCCTCAACATGTAGGCTCTTCCCTGGGCATTGTTGTTGGTGGTCTTTCGGCACTGATTTGCATAATGCCCTTTCTCTCCACAGGCATGACAAGTAACTGTCACTGGTAGCAGATTACTTCCAGTGGCTGGCCCTTTGTTTCTGCAGTTCTTGGTCAGATGGCCCACCTTGTTACAAGTATTACACTTAACAGTGCAAGGTCCTGTGTGATGCAGAGTGCATTTCTTACACAAGGGACGGTTTCCAATATACCCATTGTTTTCAGTTGGAGTGACAGCATAAGACCTGAAGGTTTCCTGTCTTCTGTTCTGTTGTGGTTGGTGATTATTGTAGCGGTTGTTGGTGTTGGTGTTACGGTAGTTGTTGTTGTTGAAAGTTCTTCTGTCGTCAAACTTTCATTTATGATCACTTGATACTTGCACCGGAGTGTGCTTTGTTACCTGATCCATTAGCCTCTGGGCTATGTTAATGGCTTCCTCTAGAGTTTGAGGTTTAGAGGCGGTAACATTCCCTTTAATACTTTGAGGCAATCCCCTGATGAAAACTTCCATCATTTTCTCAGAATCTGGCACCATAGTGGGACATAAGGTTGCCAATTCCTGGAATCTTCTCACATATGTCTTGAGATCATTCCCCTTCACAGTCAGATGGTAAAATTCGTCTTCCATCTTCCTCGGACTTCAGTTCGGGACAATACTATCTTTATCAAAAGTTCCCCTTGAATTAACCACAGGTAATCTTGTAAGCTTCTTCTATCCTAATAGGTTGGGCAAAAGAATTCCACCAGGATAGAGCTTCTTCAGTTAAAGTACCAGTAGCAAACTTTACCTTGCAGTCTTTGGTACAGTTGCTATGGGAAAACACTGATTCAGTTCGCTCAAACCAGCGGATAAGTCCAATAGCTCCTTCCGTACCTTTGAAATTGATAGGTTGGCAGCTCATGAACTCTTTGTAGCTACACTTTCTGCTACAAGATCTTATCTTTCTCCAATGTTCCTATTGGTATTGTCAGCAATTGCCATTGTTGCAGCTTGTGCTTCTAGAGCTGTGGCAACACTGTCAGCAACTACTTTCCTGATGGTAGCTTGAGTCATGGCTGGTGCTTCAGATGTTGACGTCCTTTTGGGAGGCATTCTATCAACATAAGACAAACCCGTAATAGAATGTTATCTCAATTCTTTCCTGTAAGATCGCGTAAGGATCAAAAATAAACTTTGTAACAATAGTGATAATTCATAGATAATTCATAGATAATTCATATCAAATAAGTTATCTATGATTTATTTAGAGTATGGTCATGATTCATTATGATGAGACTGAAGATGAAAATATAGGGACACATGATGATTATAAAACGGGATCACTATTTTATTTATATCATGAACGACTTTGCCTCTGTATTGTACATAGTTAACAATTTGACAAGTGTTGTTATTTATACCAAACACATCCCGTAGCTAGGTTCTAATAAAAAGCTATAAACTAGTATCTAATCTAGTAGTCCGATGGTCCTTCCTGGCTGTTCTTGAGTTCATAGATTGCATTCAGAAGACTTTCCTTGTCTACTTGGTAATGGACTTTAATTTCTTCAATGATTTGTTCTAGATTATCAATCCTGAAGTGAGCCAGAACAATCTTGCTGTTATTTCCCATTTGCTTCTTTTAAAGTTTAGCAATTTGAGTACGAGACTCTCAGAGTTTAACTTCCAGATTGTCATATCTTGTTGTTTTGATCACCCGTCCATTTCGAGACCTTCTTTTTGTCTTTATGTGTTTAATGCGTTCGAGAGAGTGTTCAATCTAGGTGATTCAAAATTTCTCAATTTACTCCATAGTGGCATTCCAGACTTGTCTTTACGAGAGCTTTCTATTATCTTAAATTGCTTGAGGTAGGGCTGAAGTAGAGGAGGGATGATCGGTCACGACTCGTTTCTTAAGGGGCAATAATTCCTTGGAGAAGAATTCTTGAGGATTAAACATTAAAGATGGAGGCACAATAGTTGGTGGTGGAATAGGTGATTCTTTAGCATAGTATGCATGCATGACCTTCATATAGGGGTCATCATGAAAAAGTGAAAGAGTTGGTGAAGCTATTGGAACTAAACCAAATGAGTTATTTGAAGAGCTAGAATAAGTTTTTCCTAGTGAAGCTAGGAATAGTCGGGGAAAAAAAAGCCCTGGGGGGAATATAGTCGAAGTTAGAGGAAAAAGCATCCTCAATATTGGAAGTAGGGTGGCTGGGAGAAGACATCGCTCTGTTAACAACCCAGTGGTAAATAACATAAGTTATTTATATAATAGTATAATAGTTATTTACTTTACATACTATTTTGGAATATGTAGTGGCACGGAGGACTTTCTTGGATGGAAAAAGAAAAGTAGTTATAGTTAAGGTTTCAACCTTGTTCTCTATAACCGTGGCTCTTGATACCAATCTATAACACCCCCATTTTTGACATATAGCAGCCGAAGCTAATCTGGGGTATTATTTCATAGTACAATAGTTATAATCATAGAAAATGACTCAAAAGAGACGCTTTTAAAAGATAAGTTATCATTTATTATTTCATTAGAGTTTTTACAAACAGAGGTCCCAAAAATCTACATGAAAACATAAAGTTTGAATGATAACAGTTTAGCCATCTTCAAGTTCGTGCCACTCCATGCCATAAGGTGCTCAGTTACCTGATATAGACATGCTAAAAAGGTCAACACAATGGTTGAGTGATGTTCATAGGTTTATAGTAAACAGTTTGAATACAAGTTCAATAGTGGGTTACGTTGTTATATACCCATAAGTGTAATAATTGCAATGAGTACAATTATTATAGAAAAAAGTATTATTGCCCTAAGCTCATTCACCGAGACCTTAAGATAATCAATAATCACAATAAGTTGCCCCAATGGGTGCCTTTGTCAAACACCCACATAGTGTTTCAAATGAAGTACGTTTGGTTACCAGAAAGTATAGGTACACCAACGGGGAAACTTAGTCCCAAATAGATCTATTCACAGCATTCACGCTTACTCCAAAAAGTAATTAACGGTTCATGATAGTGGGGTCTTATGGCATAAAGCGTGCGTTTAAGGACTTAGGCAATAACTATTTACAGGATAGCCTACAGTTGAAAATACTAGTATTCAGGGTTTTATAGATGTATCAATCTCGGGGTTTATGATAAACATTAGAGATTCACTAAAAATGCGAGGCTTATAAACTCACCTTAACAGGGAATATAACAAATGGCAAAAGTATATAAAGTGAAAGTAACGGCTTCGTCACGCAACCTAGGGTAATATGTCAAGTCTTAGTGTGATGGTTTATGTTTCAAAACTTCATAAAGTTTAACGTATTACTTTGATTTATTAATTTATGGAAATATTGTATCACTGTTCGGGCCATCATAATTCAGAGGTCATGTAGTAAACGTTTGAGGAGCCAGGACACTTTAAATCGTAAATCCGGAAAAACTTGTCAAAATGATACTAAAAAAACTCCTTACATGAAGCTCCCTAGTAACGTGATACGATAAGATTTTAAGTTTCTTCAAAAGTTAGTCGATGATAAATTACGTTAAATATATAACGTAATTGTTTTATAATGCGCCGATCGATGATTAATAACGATTAATGTGTCGGGTTTTAATAAAATTGGGTTTTATAATATTAATATATATTTTTATAATTTATATAAAAATATTATATTTTATATTTTTAAGTTTGCAAAAATGGCAATATATACCCTTGGTTTATAAACTTTTACAAGTTTAGTCCTTTATATATAAAGTATATATAATTTAAACCTTTAACTTTAAAACTTGGCAAGATAGGTCCTTATAGTTATAACTTTAGAATAATGACATTTTCAGCCCCTTTAGTTATAAATTTCAGAAAGTTACGATATATACCCCTAGCATGGAATACTTTTGCAAAACAAGTCTAAAACAAGCCATGCAAGTTTATTTAAGATTCAAATGATGATTTGCAGTTATAAGCTTATTAGAATAATCTAAAATAAGATATTCTAATGTAACAAAAGTTTAGAAAAAGGATTCGTTAGCTAGAAAATCAAAACGGGTTGTTTTTAGGGTTTTAATAAAAAAACACATGGGTTTGAGGATTCAAGGCTTCAGACAAGAGTTTATATATGATCTTAAGAGTATTATGAACATTATAATATAGATTATAAGCTTATTGAACAAGATTTTGAGCTTACTTGAGCTAAAATGGGTCGAAATGGGGGTTTCAGGTTCGTACGCCTAGTAACGACTTCAAGAGCTTCTTTTTCTTGGTTCTTGGCTTCTATTATGAGCTTAGGGACCTCACTTGATCTTCTACTGCTGCTAGAGAATGGTTAGAACTCCATTTGAGTATGTGTGTTTGAGTTGGAAGGATGAAATGAATAGGTTGCTTGTTTTGGCTATTTATAGTATTCAAATGAGCTTGGTGCCCAAGTTTTCTTGTTGTGGGGATCAAGGGCTATAGAGTGGTTATTAAGGGATGCTATGTGATGAGTATTGAGGGCTAGAAGACTAGGAATGCAAGGTGTTGGTGTTTTAGGGGGTTCGGCTACAAAGGGGTGACAAGGAGGTGACAAGGCCACCTTGGTGCTTAAGGGTGGTGATAGAGGTGCTTGTAAGCTGCTTACGATGACAAGGGGGTGAATTATGAAGGTGCTAGGGTGCTTGGTTGGGTTGAAAATGGGTAAATATGAAAATAAAGGGGTGTCAGGTTGGATTAGGGTTTCGGCTTAGGATTTAAGGGTTTAATTTAAGTTAGGGTTAGGATTTAGGATAGATTAGGTTTTAGGATTAGTGTTAGGATTAAAGTTTAGGGTTTAGGGATTACTTTTAAGGTTTAGGGTTTAGTTTTAGGTTTAGGGTTTAGTTTAACGTTTAAAGTAAAATTAGGGTTTTAGGGTTTTGTTTAAGGTTTAGGGTTTTAGATTAGATATTAGAATGATTTAGGGATTAGGTTTAGGGTTTAGAAGTCATGCATTAAGTGATTGTACCTTGTGCTAAAGTGGTGGTAAAGTTTAAACATGATTTAGGAGTTTAAATGACCTAATTAGGTTTTAGGCATACTTAGCTTGTACATTGTGCTTTAGAAAGTTGTGACTTGATTTAGGAGGGAAAAGATATTCAAATGTTGTGCTATGATACTTGTACACATGTTTTAAGGATTGTACATTATTTATTATGTATACAATTACATATAATTAGGATTTTGATGTAATCGTTAACGTTTAGTGCTTGTTTTGAAAATAACATTTTGAAAAGTACGTTAAATAGATAAATGTATTGGTTAAAATTGATTTAAGATATAGAATTTGACATTTTGGATTTTATATGGATATAACATTGATAGTGATGGCACTGGTAGAGGTGGCAGTGTGCTCGGTTTACTTAGAGATGACAAGTACGTTGACTTAATATGTAAAGCAAAAATTTTCCCTATAAATAAGGTAGTAAATAAAGTGCATCTTATTTAATCAGATGGATATAAGTCGCATCTAATTTAATCGATGTGATAATTAATTGTGAAAAATTATGGGTTGTTATAGTTTGCAAGTTCTTTTTGTAGCTAAGTACATGAACAAAGCGAAGAAAAGAATCTAAGAAATCAGTTTTATACAAGTACAAAGAATCCCGAATCAATGGCTAGAGATTAGAAAGGCATTTCAAGAGTACAAGAGCCAACTCATTGTGTTCCAAGACGAATTTCCAAGGATGAGTAAACAAAGTCTTACTTGAAGTATAAGAGCTACGTACCATGCATGATTCAATCATAAGAGCATTAAACGCAAAATCAAGAGACATTCACACGAGCGTTAAGACCTAACCGATCGGCTGAGACCTCTAGCCGAGCGGCTCCCCTGCGTCTGATGAACCCTTTTTATCTTGAATCCCCTTAAACGATCAAGACTCCTATTTCCTGGCATTTTATGACCCTTTGCCCCCAAGGCAAGCATTGAATACCCCAAGGCCTTTCTAGTAGCATAAATAGGGTGCTTTGGCTAGTGTTTTGATATCAAGAAATCTCATAATCAATCAATCTCATTACAAAGATCTCTACTACTCTCACAAAGCCATAAACCCTTCTTAGAATTCCAGGAAAATCCTAGAAGTTTGAAGGAGGAAGAAGCCATCTTAGGAGGTCGAGAACATTAAGAATTCTTCAAGGCAACCAAGACTCATTTCTTGTAATGACATATATAACATCACTTTATAATATACGTGATTTATGACATGATTGTGACTATTCATTTGCTGTTTATAAACATTGAGTTGACTAGTCAATGACATATATAACATCACTTTATAATATACGCGATTTATGACATGATTTTGACCATTCATTTACTGTTTATAAACATTGAGTTGACTAGTCAATGACATATATAACATCACTTTATAATATACGTAATTTATGACATGATTTTGACTATTCAATTATTGTTTATAAACACTGAGTTGACTAGTCAATGACATATACAACATCACTTTATAATTTATGCGATTTATGACATGATTTTAACTATTCATTTATTGTATAGTATGAATACTCAATTACTATAAATATCATGAAACCAACATTAACCTAAAACAGTCTAAACTAAATCTTAAAAAAATAGAGTCAAATATAAGAAAATTCAAATGTATAATTCATTATAATGAAACGCAACGAGGTGCCATTATGTTTGAAGATTTGATGTACTCAACGTTACATGAAATGATGATGAAGAAGTTCAATTTGGAAGCAAATTATCGATTAAATTTATCGGTTAAGCTCTCGTCATTTGACTATACTTTTGATATCACAGACGATGCTGAGGTACAATTCTTTGTTGACTGTGCTTGTAGTTCCATAGATCAATTAGCACATTTGTATGTTTCTCAGCATAAACCAATAGACAAAACTACAAATTTAGGGGCAACCAATCAAAAAAACATGTTTTTAATTTTTTTGAACCGCCAACTGTCAAAAACAACGGCCCATCTATTTTTAATAATAATACTAGTACGTCTTTTTTGAAAAATGGTTTATCTTTGAATTTTAACCCTAGTGATTTTCAAATGAATGAATCCAGTTATAAAAATGAGCCCTATTTCACAAAACCATAATCCTCATTTGCGTTCGGATCAAACGACGAAAACAAAGATAAAAAAATGATTTTGATGATGGTGTAGATGAAAACCCACAACCCATTTACCATAAATGGAAAAAGTTCATGTCATTTAAGCCTGACATTCTAGAAACACCAATTTACAAGTCAAAACCTATTATTTCAAAGCATTATAATAAACAATCAGAAGTTAAAAAAACAATGTTAGGTTGAAAGCTTTAACTAACAGTTTCCAATTTTTAGCAGCCAAGTCAGCCCCAGAAAGGTATGAATAAAAATGCTATCATTTTAATGAATGTACTTGGAAGCTTCGTGCTAGACTTTAGGATAATACTGATAAATATTACATTACATATCTTAATGATGTTCACACGTGTCCCAAAACTCAAACATATCTTAACCATCAAAATGCAAATAAAAAGGTAATTGCTCACATTATCACTACTAAGTTACAAGATAGTAAGAGTCTTTTAAAAGGGAAAGATATACAACAAGATATTTTGTCAGAATATAAAATAAATATATCTTACCAACAAGCATGGAGAGGAAAGGATTATGGGATACAATAAATAAGGGGTTCATCGTATGAATCTTTTGAAATGCTACCGTATTATTGTCACAACCTAGAAAGAAAAAACCAAGGGATAGTCACACGTATCAAAACAAATGAAAAAGGATTTTTTAAGATGTTATTCATTGCCATTGGTGCTTCGGTAAGTCATGCTCAGCTTTTCTGAATAATAAAATACTAGTACGTCACTATAGTATATTTATAATGTTTTATTTTAGATTCGTACGTTCCTCAATTATCTACGCCATTTGCTTATAATCGATGTGGCACATTTAAAGGGTCTATACAAGGGAACAAATCTTGTAGTTGTGGGCATGGATGGAAACAATCAGATTGTGCCAATTGCTTTTGGTATATGCAAAGGGGAAACAGGTCTATGTTGGTCATGGTGGATGTTCCTACTCAAAGAATGCATAGGTGACAACCTAAATTTGCTATTCATATCTAATAGGCATCATGCTATAGCTTTGGCAATACACAATGAATTCCCTTTAGCCTTTCATGTTGTATGTTGTCGTCATCTTATGATGAACCTATCATTGAAAAAGAAAAAAACAAAAGGTCTGTTCTAGAAAATATACAAGGCATATACACTAGAATATTTTGCAAGCAACATAAGCATACTACAGGTTGTTCAGCCTGATGCATACCACAAGGTTTGTAAAGTTGATCCTCACAGATGGTCAAGAGCGCATTGCCCACTAGTTCGTTACAATTATATGACATCGAATAGTGTGGAGTCTGTTAATGCTTGTACTGTACTAAATAGAAAGTTACCGGTGTTAAAGTTGGCCAAGACGTATCGTGCGATGGTGCAAGACTGGTACTATAAACGTCGAGAACTCGCTGGTATTTCTCTTTGAATAAATAATCTAAAACTTACTTTTTTTCAATATTAACTACTATATTGATTTTTGTTTATGTATTCTTGTAGCAAATATGGCGTATGAAATAACTTATTGGGTAGCAAACAAAGTGACAAAAAAAAGATGGAAAGCGCCACATGGGTTGTTAACGGTGTTAACCATTATCAATACCAAGTTTCAGATGGTCAATATACTCGTGAAGTCAACTTACAAACAGGCAGACCACTTTTCGTGTTTTCTAACGATCTCCCCCTACAGGGAGGTCACTCTACCAATTTAAAAAAACTTTAAACCTAGCTATACTAGCTTTATCTTTAGTTCTTTTAGCTCGCACTCTTGACTTTGCTCCTTGTGAATAATGTTGTAGTGAACATTGACTTCTTGGATTTATCTTGTCCTTGAACTTGTATTTAACATAGTGATCTGAGCATCTTGAGATCATCAACCAAGCACAATAATCTCTTTGCCATCTTGTACTTTTGCCAATCTTGTAGACTTCGCGACTCTGACCGACAATTGCTCATAAAACCATTCTTGAAGCTTTAATGTTTCATCTTTCTTGAAATTCTTTAACTTTAACACTTCGACACTTCGAGAAAGACGTGCAGTATCAGAGTAGCGGAAGTCTTGAAACATGTACTTGAGCTTTCATGATGTCTTTATGTTTGTTGGTAGGGTATGAGCATGTGGCTATGGATCTTGTGAGCCAGCTGGAATCAGGGACCTCCACCACCATCTTTAAATAGCCTGCATAAAACAGTTAGCAATAAAGCGGGGGGACGAATATGGCTTTGTCATTCGCCCAGGTTTGGTTGGAGTAACCTTCAAATCCGTGAGGATCGACCTGTGATCAGATAGATTCAATTTAAGAAGAATCTTCTTGACAGGATTTCCAGCTGTAGTATTAAATCTTTCTAACACATAAGTATTAGATTCATCGTACTCAGCATGTTCTCATTATCGGAACGTCTCAAAGCAGACAGCACGATAAGAGTGAACCAGTGAGTTACTATCTCACCGATTGATATAGAAAATCAATTTGAAAATCAATCGGTGTATCACTTGCAAAATTGTTTTTGTGACACACCGAGAGTGTTTATCATTTCAAAAATTCATTAACAACCATCGATCCATTTCCTAGAACAAGTTTGATTCTTATAGAATCGCACCATCGTTTCTTTCCAGTTGACACAAGTTTGATTCATAAAAAATCTCACAAGTTACCTACCATGAGCTTGTTTGATGTTGGCTCAAGCAGGATTTCCATCTTCATTGTGAATACCTAAGTATCACTCTGATGTTCTGGCAAAATCACAAGGATCTTGCGTAGGACTCTGATGATATTACTTGATATTCACATTGTGTGAGATAACAAGCTAAATTATGATAAATGTCCTAATGAGATTAATGGATGATCTCTTTTAGCTCTAGACTCAATTGTGCACTTTTAATTTTAGTGATCGGAGGCTGGAGCTGAGTGCCACCTTTTTAATATCAACTAACTCGGAGTAAGAAAGTCAATAGAAATGAGTGTATCTCCGTGAGTTTTGAAACAAAGTCTTTCCGACTTTGAGTGGCTGGGAGGGGTTGTGCATAGCGTCACTGGGTCCATGACAGTCTTCAATATTAGACAACACCTTAGTGTTTCCGACAGTATATGTATTGACCCGGTTTCTGCCTAAGTGTATGGAGGGCTTCTTTCTTTTCACCCTTTATCCTTACATTTCTTTTTCATTCTTCAACCCCTTCAATGCTTACCGAGACTTCATAACTAACACCTTGTTGGGTTTGTTCCAGTGTTAGCTCCATCTCAGTCGGCATTATTCCTTATTCTCACTTTTTCTCCTTTTTAATCATACCTAAGGACTTCTACACTAACTAGTGGATATCCCTGGGTAGATCCCTCCGGTTCTGGCTGGATCATGGGATCTGAATACCTAAGCCTAACCACCTTATAACTTCATAAATTTAAGAACATGGTCGGTCTTTTGGGTATTTCATCACGATCCTTCCAAAAACATTGAAAATTTCAATCAAAGTGTTTGATATAAATATCAAAAGATTTACACTTTGAGAGTTTTTCATCATCACTAAAAGCTCCCCCTTAACATGTGCATCGTAATCATAGTACATGCTAGGTGTGGAGTGCATTGAGTCTATTTTATTTGATCACTTCTGTCAATATACATTAAGTCCAGGTTAATCACATTTTCTCCCCTTATCCAAAATGTTAATCCCTTGATATTTTGGATATCAATTGATTAACCGTTCGGGGACAAAATGATATATTCTAGCAGAATGGAACATATTATTGCTCCCCCTCAATGTTTGAGGGTTTATAAGACAGTGCTGAGTACAATAATTTGAAAGATTTTGAATTTACTAAGAAATTCTTGAAAATTTTGTACTCGAGCACATCTTATTTTTCACCAAAAAATCTACACTAGTAATTAACATATTCACAAGATAAAATTATTTACGAGGATTGACCTTTTTAAGATGAGAACAACATATGATAAATCATATGGTCCTTTGAAGTAGCCGTAAGTCACCCCCGTATGGTCTTCCACCAACAAATCTCTCCAAACTCCGCATTATCCTCCTTGTCTTTAGCCTTTTGTCAATTGCCTGAATCATAGCTCTTGCATTTGCTTTGTCACGTTGGCTCCAAAAAGTCTGTGGCAGATACTCCATTCGAATTCCCTTGAGGCGATCATTTAGAGCAGTCCGAACATCATCGAGAGTACCATCGCTGAACTTGTGTAGTTCGTCAATGCGCATCAATCTGTTCTTCTTGTCTTTGTTCTCGTAGATGAATCCTCTTGGATCGGAGTATGGTGTATAAGCATCTCGTCTTCTCAGATTGGATCTGTACGTGTCAGGCTTTGTGAGGTTGAGTTTCTTTTGATAGCTTTCAACACCCAATTGAAGATCTTCCACACGCCTTTGGATGACAACACTTCTTGTGAACATTCTTAAGGAGACATTAAATGCAATACGTTCTTCAACGTTGAGATTTGTCAATTTTATTGCACGAGAAGACGCTAGCATATTTCAATGTCTTGGATCCTTAGTGTGGAAGTGCCTTCTTGAAATGTAAAGAAATCGTCATCCCTTTCATACAGTAATCAGTCAAGATTGCTTGTAGTTTTGGCAGTCGACTATTTCCTACTTTGTGGCCAAGCAATAATCGTCTCTTTGAGTAGAGTCACGAGCTGATTCCTTATGGTTGCAAATGCTAGACTTGTCTTCGCTTTTATGCCCAATGATGAGATTCCCCAGAGGGCGAATTTTTGTATGTTGACTATCATTTTGATTACATTTGTGTTGGGGCACTAAGTCTTTATCATTTGACTGCCGTAATTGCCACCGTGGTCTTCGAAACTGAAGTAGAGTACTTGCGGCTTCTTGACTCACCACCACGTAGGTACTAAGGTCGTTATTGATGAAGTGTGAAACGGTTTTAAACATGACGCTCAGTGAGATTTGAAACCAAAGGTGTGGCTGTCGCGCAGATCATGAGGATCTTGGCGGCCTTTGGTTTGATCCAGTCTATGTATTCTCGGGTATGCTTTGTTTTAGACTTTTCTTCAAAAAAAGTTTCTTCAGTTAGTCAAACTTTTGCTTGTTCTTTCATCAGCTCAAAAGTCTGGACCTTGCTAACAATTCAGGTGTTAGTGTATTATTTTAGCAGTTTCATCACAAAGGGCGAAGTCAAATGTTGTGTCGTTTGTCATTTAGATCTTTTCAGCTCTAGTTCTGAAAGATTAGACAGCTACGCATGAGAATGTGGGCTTCCTTTGATGATCGTACCAGAACCTCATACTTGAGTTGTTCGGATTTCTAATTTCTTAATTTTTGGAGTAATGTTGGGAGATTTTTCTTGATTAGTGCCTTGATTAATTTTCAGTCTTTCTCGATTGAATCAAGGAATTGTTGATTTTTAGTATTAGACACTTCTCGAATTCTATCATACTTCAATTGGACTGCAACATCTACTGCTTCCTGCATTTTATTTGCTAGATATTGGTCAACGATGCCAGGAATGGAGGATAGTGCTTCAGCATATTGATTTGTTTTGTTGAGTTCTTGAGAAGTTATTTCTAACGTTTAGTTGTACTCAAAGCCAAAAGAGAGCAAAGTTAGGAAGATTTTGTAGTGAGGAGCTTGTAGTGGTAGCCGGTGTCTGAATTGGTGGTTGTTGTATTTGAAGAACGAGAGGATTCGGTGTTGGAGGACGATTGGTTGGTGCAGAGAAGGATGGCTCCACAATGGCAGTTACAGGAGTATCAATTAGAGAGGTGGCTTCAGCATGTTGTTCAAAAATATCATCAACACCGGTATCTTGATTTGGATTCAGCATGTTGGAGACGAAGCCAGATGATACAGACGAGCTCTGTTGTTGACCATCAGGATTTTATCGGAGTTAGGGGTCACTAGAGTGTCTTCAATTTCTGGGGTTGCTTGAACCTGGGGCAATATAACATCTGTCATTACATCATCTCTTCCTTCAAGATTGGTATTTGTATCTTCGAACTTCGTTCCTTGTGATCCTCTTCCTATGTAGCATCCTTCATCTAACCTATGCTCTTCAAATTCGTCCCTTCAACGTCATTGTCACTGTCTTCGTCATCTGATGATGAAATATGAGAGGGTGTGTGAACGATAGGATCGAAAGTATCATCTTCATCAGTTTCCTCTTCATGTATTATTTCATCATCATGAGTTGTGAGCTTTGGATGGATAAAATCATCACCATCATCTTCTGATTCAGTCTGTTCTTCATCATCATCAGCTTGAGCGTTCTCATCTTCGTCATGTACATCATCATCTTCATCATCCTGTGTAGTCTCATTAACGTCATTTTTATCTTCATTTTCATCATCTTGATCATCGTCACTTGATTTCCAGGAGATATCATCCTCTGAGTCATAATCAGGTGCATCGGGAACCCCTGGTGTAACTCTCCAGTGCCTTATCTGCACAGAACCACTAGATGTGAGCTGTGAGGTTTCTTGCGGCTTCTTTTTGTGATTATCTTGAGTTGCTCAGCCTCTGTTAAAACCGCCTCAGAGATAGTCTCTAACTCTGTAGTCTTCTGCTTTCCTTTTCCAGACTTATTTTCTTTCTTTTCTTTGGGGACTGTGGGAGGCTTCATCTTAATAGTAGTATATGTATCAGCTTTCTTCTTACTTCCTTTCGTCTTTGGAGGAATCTTTCCGGAAGCAATAGCATGATATTCTTTGTATGATTCAGAGATGCGAATGTCCTCGTTTGTTAACTCTGTTGGTAAGATAGCCCCGTATAGCTGAGTATCTTCATTCCTTGAGATGACATTGATCGTCGTGAACATTGGGTCATCTCTGGCATAGTGCCAATTAACCTTGTTTCTTCGAGAATTGACGGATCTTTATCCATGACAAAAGTTGGACGACACTTGGTGAAACGAGGATAGTACATCGCATTGCCTTCTTCGTATTTTTTTTCAATCTGGTAAATGAAGTTCCACAGAAGAATATGCATAATCAACATTTTTTATTTGTTACTTACCCACAGATTTGAGCTTGAGAAGACGAAGGACTGTCATAGGATGGGTTTACCACTTGAGAACATTTGTTGAGGGATAGCTGCAAATGATCTCCAGGGTTGATGCATTATTGACATTAACGTAGTGAAATTTCCTTATATCTCCAGAGTGACCCACGACTCGCTAGAAATGCGAGATTCTCCTTTCAGAGGTGTTCTTCAAACTTCTGATTACGACTTTAGGGCAAATTTTGAAGAATGTCTTGAATTGATCAAGCCGAGAATGTGCTTTTTGTTATTCATTGTGAATCTGACAGTATCGTTTAGAACATCAGCAGATGCCCAGATTCTTGCATATAGATCTCTGGAGCTACAGCAGTGGAATGGAATGTTGTAGAACAAGGATGTGAGTTTTACAACATCGTAGACCACTTGAAGAGTTGCTTCCTTTGATGTGACATCCGAGCTTAAGCGAAGATTACATTTACCAATCTTAAGTCGGTCAGCAGGAGCCACTAACGCATCATCCAAAGCAATCTGATCCGCTATTGAGATTTCCATGAGTCTGTTTAAGAAAGAGTGAGTGCAGTTTATAAGAAGACACAATCATTCATTCATGAGAACCTTTATGACTTTTAGCACTTTTGAAGATCAATCATCTTAGATAGGACTTAATAGCGTTATGAAACAAAGGCACCCTATCCTAACAAACTAAAGTTGAATGCAGTTAACCCTTGGTTTTGTCAAGCTTTGGCTTTTACTGTCTTTTAAACTAAGAGATTTGTTTAATTTAATCTTAGTTAGAAAAAATCTGATCTTAAGTGTGTTATGTCAAAAAATTGGTTAAGTGTTGATAACTTCACTCGTTCGGTCCTCAAAGAAACACCTTGATCGGTTTCCACTAAATATCACTCGTTCGGTCCATATACTTAGTCACTCGTTCGGTCCTCACTATCAGACGCTCGTTCGGTCCTTACTAGGACTCACTCGTTCGGTCCTTACAATGATTCACTCGTTCGATTCATACTTGATCCACTCGTTCGGTCCTCAATAGACATTCACTCGTTCGACTCATACTTGATCCACTCGTTCGGTCCTCAATAGACATTCACTCGTTCGACTCATACTAGATTCACTCGTTCGGTCCTCATAGTCATTCACTCGTTCGGTCCTCTTAGTCTTTCACTCGTTCGGTCCATACTGGATTCACTCGTTCGGTCCTCATTAGGACTCACTCGTTCGGTCCTCACTATGATTTACTCGTTCGATCCTAATAGACTTTCACTCGTTCGGTCCTTATTACAAATCACTCGTTCGGCTCCCTTTACACTGACACTCGATCGGTCCATATTATGAATCACTCGATCGATTCACTCTACACGACACTCGTTCGATCCTCATTTTCATATTTCTAGATCGAGTCACACAAACTAAAAAAAAAACCCAACCTCGTGCGTTTTCTTATTGTTATTAGCTCGTTACGATTCAATGTTTATTTTTGATCGTTTCGGTTTTTTTCTTAATGATTTCTAGCTCGACTCTAAAGTTTTCTATTCTAGCATATCCATTAAACCATGTTATAACAATCTTTCATAAAACATATGTACATTTATGCATATTTTCTTATGTATCGAGCACAAAACAAGTCAAGAACAAGTTTTAAACCACAACGAATAATAAAACTTAACTATACCTATACATCTAATTACACCTAATATACAGAAGCCCCAATCAAATTTGAGATTTACCACATTTTGCTTTACGAACCCTAATTGAATATTAGGGCAATTTTGATCAAAAATGGCGAAAACTATCAATTCTTTTGGGATTTCGAGTTGATTAGGTGATGATGATCACAATTTAAGTTATACCTTCGAGTTGAAACGGAGGTGATCTGCTTTTTGATGTTGATTCGATTGGGATAGCTGTTCTGTTGTGTTTGAGTGTGTTTGTGTGTGTGAAGAACAGTGGTACTCATTAATTTTCTTGTATATCTATTCCTTCCCCCTTGTTGGTTTCAATACCTCGGAATCAGCAAAACCTAGTACGCACATATACTCAAGATCGTGTTCAAAGAATTGATAAGCTTAAATCTATTTTGTGAGAATCAACTAAGTCTTAATTTGCAAATAAGTCCATAAAGTTTTAAGCACATGACATCTAAAGCTTGTGTAGTTAAAATCCATTAACTCTCCTTTAAATTATGATCCGTCATTATTAACAACTCTATTCGTTAATTCCGTGACTTATTTTAAAAGACTGTTTTAAAAGATTATTTGATGACGATTTCTCCCCCTCAAAATAATGACCCGTTTTCTATTTAAAGAGCTGTTGTCATTGTTTGAGAAGTCGAATTGTCTTTGAAAAATCTTTTTGTGATTACTAAAAACACTGATTCATTATGAAGACAACTTTTTACCAACAAAAATAAGATTTCTCTTATTTTAACAAATAAGCGTACTGAGACGTACACTTATGGAATATAGGAAGCATGGGTTGTGATGCAAAATAATCACAAGCCTTTGCATGGTCATAAAGTAGACCATGCCCGAGAATAAATTCCCGTTGTTAGGAACAACTGTCGTTTAGACGACATGTTTTCCTCAGAGTGAAAAGAGGGATACTATCTGAAATAATAGCAAGCCATATGGCATGTTTTAAAAAAAAACATTTGAACTTTTGCACGAACTTTATTTATGACCACGTGTCTTTATTGAAAGACATTTCTAGGGACGTAAATATTATCGTTTGCAAAAGACATGCCATTGAAAACTTCTTTTTGAATTTTTCTCATTTTTTAATTTTGTATTTTGTTTTTATAAATGTTTTATAAAATGAAAATCTTTTTGGTTTTTCTGATTTTATATTTTTCTCTTTTGGTTTTATAAAATTTTATATAAAAAAATGAAAATAAAAATCTTTTTGTGTTTTTATGATTTTAAGTATTTACTTATTATACATGATATTTGAATAGGTACCACCACTATTCATCAACTTCATCTGCCAATTGTTTCAGAGTTTCCGGCGTAAAACTTCGCATTCCCAGCTTGTTGCTAAGAAATTCAATTCTTTCTCGGCCAAGAGCTTTAGTGAAGATGTCCGCCAATTGATACTCCGTATTGACAAAGTAAAGTTCGATCACACCATTCTCAACATGCTCCTTGATGAAGTGAAACCTGATGTCTATATGCTTGGATCTGGAATGTTGAACGTTGTTGCAGCATAAGGCAATAGCGCTTTTGTTATCACAGTACATTGGAATTTTATTGAATCCAAAGCCATAGTCGGTAAGTTGTGATCTCATCCAAAGGACTTGAGCACAACAACCGGACAAAGCAATATATTCAGCTTCCATACTGGATATCGCAGCGCTTTTCTGCCTTTTAGACGACCAGCTCACAAGTCTATCACCCAAGAGTTGTATACTGCCAGATGTGCTACGACGTGTATCTTGACAACCAGCATGATCCGCATATGCAAATGCTGTTAGTGCAAAGGAAGAATCCTTCGGATACCAAAGACCCCGATGTACGGTTCCTTTTAGATACCGAAAGATCCTTTTTACTGCATTTAGGTGCTTTTCGGTAGGCCGAGCCTGATACCGGGCACACATGCATATAGCAAATTGTAGGTCAGGTCTACTGGCTGTAAGATAAAGGAGGGTGCCAATCATACCACGATAGTGTGATGGATCTACAGCTTTCCCTTCTTTATCCTCATCCAGTTTGGACTTCTCCACCATGGGAGTATCCACTGGGTCACAAGATTCATAGCCATATTTTTTAAGTGATTCAAGAGCATATTTAGATTGGTTTATGAAGATGCCTCTGGGACTTTGAGAAATCTGTAGTCCTAAGAAAAATGAGATTTTACCCATCATCGACATCTTGAATTTTGAACACATTATTTTAGCGAATAGATCACACAGTTCAGGAGTAGATGCAGCAAAGATAATATCATCGACATAGATTTGTACCAGTATAAGTTCGTTGCCTTCTCTACGGATGAACAGAGTAGGATCCACTGAGCCTTTGGAGAAGTCATTGGATATCAGGAATGAAGACAACATATCATACCACGCACGTGGAGCTTGTTTCAACCCATAAAGAGCTTTCTTAAGCTTGTATACGTGGTTAGGTTTGTCTGGATCCACAAATCCATCCGGTTGGCTAACATAAACTTCTTCTCGCAGATTACCATTCAGAAATGCAGTCTTCACATCCATTTGATAGATGACCATGTTCATGTGAGCAGCAAACGCTAGAAAAATTCGTATAGATAACCACGAGCGACCAATCGAGCCTTGTTTTTCAGAATACCTCCTAACTCATCAAGCTTAACCTTATAGA
>BQNB010085611.1:0-28426 GCA_026074375.1 Tanacetum coccineum
ATACTAGTAGTTATTTTTTACACAAAATGTTAGGAAAAATGTATATTGGCCCCCCTAAAATGAATACTATATATAATGGCCCCTCCAATAAAAATGTTCAAGTTCCGTCCCTGGTTGTGAGGTAGCCATTATACACAACCATCAACCAAGTTTCCTTTATACACAACACCGTAACCACCCGACCCAATGTTGTTTTCTGGAGAAAACCTATTTGTAGCAATATTGAGATCACAATTTCGTAACTTTCATCACGAACTGTCGACTACTTCTTGTTTGATGGTGTAATTCCTCAACTGGACTATTGTTTGTTTCAACTTGCAAACTACTTTTGGTGCATAAAGCACCATAGGTGAGCATAAAATGAAGTATAGCACTCATACCTATACAGAGCCCTACATATCCAAGAGCAAGAAGTACCAACGACAGTTTGCATGTGGGGTAATATGTTTTGTATTGCACCTAGTACATATTGACCTTCGGTTGTTGTAAAGTTTCTCTTGTAAGAAACGCGCGGTTCAGGAAGTAATGGGTCCTTAAAACTTGAAGTTGGATAAACCCATCCAATTCCCCAACAAAGAATAGAACCATCAGTGGACAACAATCCACGTGTGAAGTCAATACCCGCAACAATGGTTTCGAAAGATTATATCGACCGTTCACAGAGCGATTCCTCACAAAACCCCCCAACAAGTTACATACTTGCTTACTGACCAAATCCCACAAGTGTGGTTGATCCCCAAGGCTAAACTAGTGAACGCGTGAGGTGTTCTATCAGGTGTCCCCAATCATTGTTGCCTTCACAACTCCATCCAAATCAAATCCACATACATGATGCCCTCCCACGAATAGTGATGTGAACTTAAAAGTAGAAAGTTTATCTTCCATTTGAACAACTGCCGCCTTGTTTTTCCCGAAACAAGAAATAATATTGTCATGAAGACGTAGACCACACGTATACTCGTCTCTGGATGAAACGTATATGAAATCACTCACATGAATTTAGAACCTTTTGTCCCTCCAACACCACAAACTATTGTTACCGGTTATGGAGCATATTTGTGTTTTCGTGACTGAGAGTTGCTTAATTGAATTGGTTGTATTCGTATTTTGGTATATCCTTTGGGAGAAAATGTAGATTTCCAACAAAACAAATCAGCCACCATATCTTACACCACAAAAGATACCAAAACCGCCTGCTACTCCTTGAAAAGACACATTAGCGAATAAATCATACACGAGTCAATCTTTCCAACACTGAACACGGTGGTTAGCTTTATAGGTGGTTATTCCACATATAATTGGACTTGGCCCAAAGGTAACATAAAGCCTACTTTATTAGTAATTTGTTCTAAGCAGAAGGTGTTGATTTAAGCAAGTCTGTCAGAAGAGTCTGCAGGAATGAGTGAGAGAGCAACAAAGGCTCAAGTATTTTCAGCCATCGTTTGCATTTACAACACGGTTTGCTTATGACTAATGACCCTATACTTCTGCTTAGTGAAAAAAGATACGTGGTTTTTTTTCTTAGATAATAATAAGTTGCAGCTTTGTTGTCGAATTTTTGATCTTTTGCTTACTGTCTTCTTTGTTACTGGATTTTGTCAGAATATGTGATGACACTTTTGTGGATGGTTTCCAAGGCGTATGATTGACACCGGGATAAGTTGTTGAGGAGGGTCGTGCCAATCTGATGGATCATAGCCGGGCTGCGAAACAACGGAGCTTGGGGTGTTCGCCTTTAAGGTTTAATTTGATTGATTGCATTGTTGTAATTCAATTTACGCACATGCCTTCATCTTGGACATAAGAGAATGCCATGTGGGTTCTTGTTAATTGAAGAATTTGTCACCCATTATATACCCAAGTTGTGTTACTCGAAAAGTTTCATAATGGTTTTCTTATCAGATTTAATATCTTTATTAGAGTAAACTACAAAAATCATCCCTGTAGTTTGTAGTTCGTGGCATTAATCATCCCTAGCCGATACTATTGACACTAATCATCCCTGAGTGGTGAAACGTTCGGCAATAATCATCCCTGAAGGGATGTTTTTTGCAAAACTTTTTTTTTAACTTTTTGCAAAAATCATCCCTAATAAGGATGATTTTTGTCAGACATTTGCTACTCAGGGATGATTATTGCCAATAGTATCGGCTAGGGATGATTAGTGCCACTAACTACAAACCACAAGGATGATTTTTGCAGTTTACTCTCTTTATTATGAGAACGAAATGAGAATGCCATGTGGGTTCTGTGATGAATCGATAAATAACGAATTTGATATGCAATACGTAATGAATTAGATATGCAATGAGTATGGTTTAAAATGACATTGCAAAAGCGTTTATGATAAACAGGCGATGTCATGATATTTAGTTTAGTTTTTGTTCAAAAGGGTGCAGCCATATGTTCTTTTACAGTTTTACTACTATGATCACGTACAAGATGTTTGGCTAAACAAATTATACATTCTTCAAAATTAAGCCGCGGTGAGGTTAGTCGCTTCACGACCTTTTTACTTTTCTATACGGGTCATCAAAATATTTCCTTGCATGGCGAGAAGGATCTTATTTTGTGGTTTTATATGTAGGTTTTGTTCGAGTTCCAGGTGCAACGCACGAAAGATCTGCCACAAAACGACAGATTAAGAACATCATACAAGCTTTTACAAAAATCTGCATCAACAATTCAAATCAGCAACATGTTTCAAGGCTTGGCTGTGCTCCAAAAGTGAGTTGTCTGCACTTTCATATGACAGTTCTCAACTTGAGTTGTGTAAAACGCGTAGCTTATGCAATAACAGATTTTTTTTGTATCATTGGATTGTCGCAAGAATTCAGGATTTATGTTTTAAATTTCTTACACACGTCGTAGCTACATGTTCCGTAGCGAAGCGCGGGGTCCGCTAACCGCCCCGCAGCGAAGCACGGGTAATTGTATAACATACCATTACCAGGCATTAACTGCTGGTCCGACCCACGTAACCTGGTTCATACCCGGGTGCATTAAATGATCATACCCGAACCCATCTTTTTTTCCCTCTCTCTCTAATAGTTGTATATCACTCGGTCTCTCTCTCTCTAAAACCATATCTCGCCTACCTCTTTATATCTCTCGCTCCCTCTCTAAAATTGAAACATGCAATTAGCGGTTGCTTTAAGCAGCTGTTTGCTTTTGTGGGTTTTGAAACCCTCTCTTATTGCAATAAGAGATGAGACAAGGGGGTTTCTTTGATGATTTTTGATGTTTCTAAAGAAGGTATATGTTTTCCAGTTTCATGGTTTATGATTTTGGCTGTTTCTAAGAAGAATTATTTAATTTTCTTTGTGATTAAATTGCTTTTGAAATTGAGTTGATAATTTTTGGGGTTGTGATTCTGTCTCGGTTGATTTTCAGGGTTCGTTGAATTGGTCTATAATTTTGTGGTTTATAAAAAATGTTGGTTAACTTTATTTGTGATTAAAATAGTTATGGCTTGAGTTGATGATTCTCAGGGTTAACTGAATTGAATTGGTTTATGGTTATATGTTATGATGATTGGTTTGTTGATGTTTCGCTCATGGTTGGTTGCGTTTGCTTATGCTTGCTTTGGTTATATCATGGCAGCTTATTATGTTTGCAAGTTACAATCGATGATGATACTATTACATTATCCGTTTGTTAAAGTGAAAGTAACCCGTACCTTGGCGGGGCAACACCGTACCAAAGGCGCGGTGTTCGCAGCCATGGTGGGTCGGATACCCTTTGTTGATGCTTGCTTACGCTGTGTGATTATACAATATTTTCTAACTACATTAGTCCATTGTGGGCGGTGAAGGCGCTATTGCGTTTGTGTGTTTATTATTCTGTGACTACGATAGGTTGCTGGATCGTGGTGGGTAAAATCGACCCGTATCTTGGCGGGGCATCACGGCGTCGTGCTTGCAGCCATGGCGGGTCGCATACCCTTTAATGCCAGCTAATCGTTCTTTTATATAATGCGTTTGGCTTGCGCTTAGTTCGCTGATGCTTGGTTAGTTGAGAAAACCACTTATTTTAAAACCTGTTCGCATTTAATTTGCGGTTTATTATATGCGATGACGATACTGTAGCGTTTATGCGTTTACTACACGTATCTTGGTGAGGCAGCACGACTACGTGCTTGCAGCCAAGTCGGGTCGGGTACATTCTATTCCCGGCCCGCACTCACAACTCTGAGCCAAATAGTTTCAAAGTCTGCCTTCTTATGAACATCGATAATCGTTTGTTTAGGCTTATGCACTTTTAGATATCAACTGTTTGGCATCGCACTTGCTTAAAAGAATTGATACCCAGCTTCTAGCTAAAAATATGAAAACAAAGAAAATAATGGAAACAGAACATGGTGAACCCAGTCCAATTCCAAAGTGTTTGTTTTGCAATATGTGACAATTGTTTGCAACAAGAGTACTATCAGTCTTTAGACACGGCTGATGTCGTGGCGGGACATGAGAAGGTAAGCATTGATCTTGCGATTTGCTATTAGACTGCGTTTTGTCCTCCGCTCACGAACACTTTTATTGCAGGCATTGCGTTACTGGACAACCACGGGCAAACTTTAGAAGCTGTGAACCAAAGAGTGATAGAGCAAAGTTCCCATTCGTTGGATATTCATTGTGTTTCCTTCGAAAACAATGCAATCAGTAAGCTTATTTCCCTCCTTTTTCAACTCTTCATGCTTAGAGTTTCGATTGTTCGTTCATAATTTGACTAAGATACCATATAACAAATAAAAAGTAGCGTATGAGAAAGAGAGCTCACAAGAAAAAAACAAAGGCTACACAACTAAGTAATAAGCGACAAGTTAGCTACATTTACAAATAAGTATTCCATGGTAAAACTAGTAAATGTGTCATTTTGTAAAAACTAAACTGTTTTTGTGGGACGGGACGAGTTTTAGTTTATGTGATGATTTTTGATGAGGGGGTGTTTAGGGTTACTTTAGTTACAAGTGTTAATAGTTTAAATGTTTTACATGAGTGTGATGTTATAGTAAGTTTAGTATGGATTTGGGACCACATTTTGAGGTTGTTTGGTTCTTGTCTTAATTTAAAAGATATATTTTGGTTTTTCTTTATGGGGTTTTCGGCATTGCGTATTGAGAGTGGTTATGATCATAAATCGTACTAGTAAGTTTTGTCGTAGCTATTTCGAATCGTACTATTTACCAGTCCTTAAGAACCATATAATCACAATCAGTTTCACAATACCCAGGCAGTAAAAACTGATTATTTGCAAACTGAAATCACAATCATTAGACAATAAGTTTTAAACCGAAAAGAGGCAATGTCTAGGAGCCTTGTGCTGGATATGGTGTATGATTTGGATCATAAGCTATCTCTCATGACGA
Source organism: Tanacetum coccineum (assembly GCA_026074375.1). Classification (NCBI taxonomy): domain Eukaryota; kingdom Viridiplantae; phylum Streptophyta; class Magnoliopsida; order Asterales; family Asteraceae; genus Tanacetum; species Tanacetum coccineum. The sequence goes on from BQNB010085611.1 coordinate 5,366, forward strand.
GTAATTCTCTAACAGAGTTGAACATGACAAATACTACTGCTAGTGAAGTTTCCTATTCTAAACGAAAACCCAGTATTAAAATCGATTTTGATTCGAGAAAAGACTTGTTTAACTGAGAGGTAAAATGAAACTTTAGTTGTAGGAATTACATTAGATGCATCAACGAAACTAGCTCAAGATGTTTATGGTTATTGACATTTTGGGCGATTATGGTTTGTGCAGATTTTACAAATCCATATGGAATAAGAACCACACTAGGGGTTGCTTCTCAGGCTTCATCAGATAGGCTGTCCCTATTTGGTACGGCTCGTGATTACTATGATTTTGACTTACAAAATGACTTAAATTGGTACGCAGAGAGAGATGAAGACTATGCCATGCCGCCTTTGTTTGACAACTCAGACCCCTTTAGTGGTCTAACCGAGGATAAGTTTGTTATGACTCCAGAAAAAGAGAATCAAGACGAGAATATTCAACCATTTATTGATCCTATTTTGGACCCTTTTGAGAAAACTAACTATTTGGATAAACCGTGGCCTTTGACTTTGACATCCGTTGGGTATGCAAAAGACAGCGTTAAAGTCACTGATCATTATGATTTAGACAGGAAGCGTGTTGAGCAGGACATAAATAGTGCCAGTGTCTATAGCTCTTTTAAAGATTTTAAAGACACTGACACGGGTCGTAAGTCAGATGTATGTAGTTTTTGTCTTGGAGAAAATCACAGAAGTTGCGATTGCGATCTTGTTAAAAAATCTAAGAATACCCGTGAGCCACAAAATCAGGTGTGTGAGGAAGATGTTGACTTTGACTTAAACAGTGGTTCTGAGGGTAGTTTTGGGAAAAATCTTCACACAGATCATGAGTTTGAAGCTTCTAGAGTGAAAGAAGGTGACTGTAATGCCATCAATGACGAGCTTTTGATGTATAGAAATGAAGATGAATATGAAGTATTTGATCTAAAAGTTATACACAGGAATAACCGGTTAGTAGCCTATGTTAAGGATGCATATTGTTAGATGTGGCAACATGAGATTGTTGGGTGAAGGGTAGCCTTTTGGTACATGTTGAAACGGGCTGGTTTGGGGTTGTGCTGACAACCTGCAAACACTAGTTTTTTGATAAATAACCTGCACATTAGTTACAGTAATAATTATGATTTTGAATAAACAAATTCATATAAAATACTGATAATTTAAGCTTTTGTTTTAAACGATTGTAACTATCGTTGTTTGTTATTCAAACTAGACTTTGTATGTCTTTTCTTTCTAACCCATTTGACCCGTTTTATAGTTCCCACAACTCAATTGTCCCATTTGTACGTTAATGGTTGACTTATCGCTGTTCATGAGGGCCTTTTCTGATCAAGGATGCTGTTACTGCCAGGTGCCGTGCTCTTGGTTGTGGTTTGGTGTTGGGCGTTACGTCTTTGGTTTGTTCGTTGCCTTTGTTTTAAACGATGTACAATGTTGTTTGTATTGAAACTAGACTTTGTATGACTTTCTTTCAACCCATTTGACCCGTTTAAGATCCCACAACTCAAGTTGACCCATTTGTACGTTAATGGGTTGGGATTGTCACCTCTGGTATAGTGTGATTGTTAGTTATTATGTTGAGTAATGGATATATGCTGAAAACCTTCTTTTATGGCATATATAGGACCGGTTTTGAAGAGAATAAGGATCTACCAATTGTTTTAGACAGTGTGATAGGCTCCCGATATTGTGTTACCGAGTATCTTGGTTCAGCTGCATTTAGTAAAGTTGTTCAGGCACATGATCTCCAAATGGGAATTGATGTTTGTTTGAAGATAATAAAGAATGATAAAGATTTCTTTGACCAGAGCTTAGATGAAATCAAGCTCTTAAAGTTTGTAAATAAATATGATCCGGCAGATGAACGCCACATTTTACGTCTTTATGATTATTTCTATTTTCAGGTAAAATTTTGAATATAATTTCACACTATGAACTTCCTGTTACATTGACTTTTCTTATCGTATTCTTGAATATTTTGCAGGAACATCTTATAATTGTATGTGAACTTCTACGTGCAAATTTATATGAATATCAAAAATACAACAAAGAATGTGGCGAGGACGCTTACTTTACATTGAACAGGCTAAAGGTTTGATAAATTAGCACTTGTGTATGTATAATTTAGAAAAATCGTGTTTTTAGAAAATGTGACTTTGGGAAGTCAATATCAGGTGATAACAAGGCAATGTTTGGAAGCATTGGAGTACTTGCATGGGTTGGGTATCATTCATTGTGATCTGAAACCAGAAAATATTCTTATCAAAAGCTATACCAGATGTGAGATCAAGGTCATTGATCTTGGAAGCAGCTGCTTTCAAAATGACAATTTGTCGCTGTATGTGCAATCACGATCTTATAGGGCTCCCGAGGTCATCATTGGACTTCCATATGACCAAAAGATTGACATTTGGTCTCTTGGTTGCATCTTGGCTGAGCTATATTCTGGCGATGTACGTTCCTTATTCTCTATTACTTGTTCCCATTTGACTTTCTAGTGTTAAGCAAACTACTTTTAGTTTCAAAATTGGTATCATTAGTTATAGCGGAAACTGACGAGTTGCTAAACCTATAGAAGAATAAATAATTAATATATTTTCATTGGATAAAGTTTGAGTTTTAAAGTCAAAGGACATGTAGCTAAATTGACCTTGCTTCCTTTATCGGAAAGCAGGTTCTGTTTCCAAATGACGCACTTGTGATTTTGCTTGCGCGAGTGATTGGAATGCTTGGGCCGATTGATATTGAGATGTTAGAGAACGGGCAAGAAACAGACAAATATTTCACAAAAGATTTCAACCTTTTTTACATAGACGAGGTTTGTCTTCTACTCTACTGCTTGTCTTCTAAAAAATTATATTTAACTTATTTATAACTATCAAGCATTTGTATTATGGAAAAGTTTATACCATAATAAAAATCAGGCTATATTTGGTCTATATCTGTGGTTTGGAATAAATACTTCTCGAATCTCATAAAAATTGCAGCTGATGTTTAACATACCTCCATCAGAAAATAAACTTTACCTGATGTTTAAGACAAGTGTTGTTCAAAGTCTAAAATATCTCCATCAGATAACATGTTGAGATTGATGCTAACAGTTAAGTGATTTCTTGAGGTAGGGTTTTAACTAAATTCTGCCCCATGAGAGACATTCGCCCAGTTTTTTGTTGGTTCTCCCGCAAAAACAACGATAGTCACTGCTCAAGGGTTCGGTTGTCTACTTAACGTTTGATGACCATCCTACCCCCTACCCCCTCCCTGATTTGGGGATGGTGCGCTTAGAGAACTCATACCATAAAAACGTTCCCTTGGTAGTTTTAAAAAAGTTGGGATTGCCAGAAATCTGAACTAATAAAGACTTTATCAATCGGTCCAATTCCTTTGGTGAGGAATGCCATGCAACATTGACTACATGGGATTACAAATCTTTAGCGATCGTAGCCTACAAGTAAAATGGGTGTTTAGGAATCTACACATACTGCGCAAACTTGATTGGCAGTTCGTCAACATACTACCAGTGATGGTTGTTGTACTCGGTTAGTAAGGAGGCAACCCTCTCTTTTTATATATACATACTGTGATGTACTTCCCCCAAAATTCGAGACCGGTTATACTACGGGCAGCGGTTGATGCAATACAGCCGGTCGACCAACTTCTTATGTTTTGACATTCTTTGGCATATATGACTACCTTGAATAAACCTTTTCACTCCCTTCTTCTTTTGATTCCACGGGCACCACAAAAAACTCGCTTTTTTTTTAACTCCGATCCCAAAAGTCTCTACGTGTGGGCAAGCCAAAATAGTCCTACCCTTCAGGAAAAAGAAGCAATTGACATGGTTGGAATTAATACTTTTGAAATGATGAGGCGAGGTTGGGAACATCAATCAAATGTTCATCACCAACTCGCAATTTATCCTAAACCCTAGTCCGGTTGAAACATGTGATCAGAGTATGTTCTTTTGTAGGGAATATATCACCCGGGCTTTTTTTTGTGATAATAAGTTTTCACGAGTGGACTTGCCACTGTTGCAACTATGACACAATTAGCCCGGTGTGACTGTTTGGAAACGGCCAAGAAACGCCACCCCCCTTAAACTTGGGTATGCCTCGAATATCGCATCTTGCCCCGCTGCATTAGTCAACTCCCCTTTTATACCCGACCCGGAAATTTTTCATAACCATTAGCTTTGGAATAGCCATCGAGCTTGGGTACCAGGTGTTGGAAATCGCTGATTCCATTTAATTACTTTGATGGCTAAATGTGGGCCGGATTGCAACATCCATTAAGGATGCCAGAACAAAATTTTCTTACGAGCTCCCGGTCCTGGACAGCAGTGTAGTATGCATATCTTGTTCTGGCTCTCTACTTAAGCTAGACCCTTGCCAAACAGGGACCCTTATTTAATGGGGCACTGTTAATACTGCGATTGTCCTACCCTGTATTAAATTGTTAAATTCCCACTACCCCCCCCCCCCCCCCCCCTCCCCCCCCCACCCCCCCCCCCCCCCCCCCCCCCCCCCCCCCCCCCCCCCCCCCCCCCAACACCCCCCCCCCCCCCCCCCCCCCCCCCCCCCCCCCCCACCCCCCCCCCCCCCCCCCCCCCCCAACCACCCCACTTAAGTTTAGCATCACCTATTCCACAGTAATAGACGTAGACCAATCCCGGTAACCCAAGGTTGAGTGGTCGTGATGAGATTGCTTGAGCTTGTTGGAAACAGGTTTTTTATCGGTAAAATTGTTTTTTGATATACAAATATTTTTTAAATCTAGTGCGTTTTTCCACCAAATTTATGTAAGTGTGGGGATGCCTATGGTACCATAAAATGTCTTAATCAACTTCAGATTTTTTTTTTAATAACACCTGAAGGCCCCCTATTAACCCCACGTACCCATGTAGCTATTGTTTCGGGGTGGCCACATCTAAAAAGCTTGGACATGGGAGTAGTCAATGTTAACCCAGAAGAGGAGATGACATGGCCGCCAAATAATTGATTGGGATACCCAAAAAAACTCTTGGTGATTTTGCATAAAGCTTGTTTGTAGACAAAATTCCAAAAAAGTTGACAAAATGTTGCTAGTGTTCATTAAGTTTTTTGAATAGACCAATATATCTTCGAAAAACACAGTACAAAACATAGTAGTGGGGCCGGATAGAGGTCATTCATTAACTCTTGAAGGTTGTTGCACGGTGCGTAAGCCGTAAGGCTTCAACTACAAAGCATAATGCTCTTCATGAGTCCGGAAAGCTGTTTTTCACAAACAAAATATCTTGCTCACGAACCCCGTATCTGATGGTATCCGGTCCGAAGTTCATTTTTGAATAAGTAGTGCTCCATACAATTCTCAGAAGCTCGTCAATGACGGAATTGGATTACTTATCTTTGATTGTCTATATCATTCAAGGCCGTTATCTACACAAAATCGCCAAGTCCTGTCACTTTTTTAATAGTAACACCGGTGATGCGATCGGACTATGGCTAGTCTGATTAACCTTGGTTTTGTAGCAATTCCCGTACTTGTTTGCTTAATTTCTGATTTCTATGGTAATAGGTTGGCGGTAAGGAACGAGAGCTCAACCGGTCGACGGGCTTACTGGGGCCCTTGGCAATAAAGGTATTTGGTGGTCTTGAGAACGACTCGGCGGTAGACCCGTGGGACCTGGATCTAAACTCGATCGTAACTGATGTAGTAATTCAGGTGGGCCAAACAAGGACGTGACCCGTCAGCTCGTCACACACAGGCTCACATCTGTAAGAGATTAAGCTAACCCTGCAAAGCTATCGTTCATGGGTCAGGTTACGCTTTGTGTAGTTCCGGTTGGCCTGTGGTCCCTGAAAGGGTATGTGTTGCACTGCTAAAATTGAACCCGAATGTGAGTTTCTGGTGTCTGATTTCCACCGGTGACCCAAAGTCTTGAGCTCATTGAAACCCCAAACACAGTGCAAGCGGATACAGGTAAGATCCAAAGTCTGTTGAAATAGTATACCTTGTATAATGAGTGATCGTTCTTATAAACACGGCCTGGGAAGAGGGAGTACCTTTTCCCGATTTCCCACTATAACATCAAAGTGATCTCCTGTCAATAAAGGAGGCAAACGATCGACCATGAAAGTTTTGGGTTTTTCCTTCATCAATGGGACCATACATCTTTGGTCTTATTTGCGGACAATCGGTAACGTTTGAGGTATGAATAGTACATTGTAATGGCTGGAAGGAGGACTTCGGCCTGGGGTTCACTGTAATCGGGGTGCTGACTCGAGGAACGGAGGCGTTTTCTGGTCTTCCTCAATTGTGTTCATTGAAGGAATTGAGGTTGAGGGCATCGATGGCCTGGTAACGTACTTTCATCGCAATAGTAACACAAACCCTTTCTCGCGACGTGCTTTACGTTCTGTGCTTGGGATTCATGCGAGTAGGGAGGGGCTCTTAGGTAAGCTAAAGTGGGTGGTTGGCCGGGCCCTAATATCCCAGCTGAATCGGTGGGAGTTTAAAGGTCCACAGAAGAACGGTGGAGAATTAACTGAGGGCTGGGACTATTTTCTAGCGAGCCCAATTTCTCTTCTGGCATTCTTGCACTAACCCCAGTGGCATTATATAAGGATCAAGGGCTTCTTCATCTTGATTCCAATCTGACTTCATCTTGAGGCCGCCGAATGTACACATAGCCATTAAAAATTCCTCGGGAAGTCCATCCACCTGTGAGACAACTTCTCGAATGACTCTGTTATTGTTGTTTCGTTGTGTTATGTTTTAGTCCGGGACGGAAAAGAGCTTGGCGGGATTTTCATAGTCGTCGGTCAACCAAAGCGTCCGCCAACATGCCTGAGAAAAACTCCGCCCAAGTTCCATGGTCTTTAAGTTTGTTGAACCAACTGTGCCATTGTAGGGCATTATTACCGTCGAGGATGCATCGAAGCCAACATCGACCTGTTCTCTGGGAGCAACACTCTGAAATTCAAAGAACTGGGAGGCTGTGGTACAAAAAACCAGTGGGATCTCTCCGCTGAAATGAGGAAACTGAAGCTTGAGGTTACGGTTGGCCTTTTCACGAGAGGATGAGCTGGCTACGTGAACCGTCGCACTGTCGTGTTTTGAAGAGAATAAGGATCTACCAATTGTTTTAGACAGTGTGATAGGCTCCCGATATTGTGTTACCGAGTATCTTGGTTCAGCTGCATTTAGTAAAGTTGTTCAGGCACATGATCTCCAAATGGGAATTGATGTTTGTTTGAAGATAATAAAGAATGATAATGTGGTCCGATCAATCAGATTCGATAGCCAGAATTTAAGAAGGAAACAGAGAGAAATTAAGGAAGAGGATTTGGGACAATTTTCTGAATACCTATTAATAATCCAAAAGGAATACATATAAAGGAAACCACTACTGACATGGAGGAGATCATGGATCACCACTCCTTTATTTTAGGAACCACTCCTTGACACCAAGCTAAACATACTGACTAACATAATTGATAACATAAGGTTTTGTGACATTGACTACGGTACACATCACCAGAGCTTAGATGAATCAAGCTCTTAAAGTTTGTAAATAAATATGATCCGGCAGATGAACGCCACATTTTACGTCTTTATGATTATTTCCTAGGATGCACGGAAACTCCGCCGGGATGCCGTATGACGTTTCCGAAACGCGGGAAAACAGGGAAACGCCGGGGAAACGTACCCAAGAAAAGGGGAAACGTTTCTAAAATTATGGTACGCGGATCCTTATATAGGAAACGTTTCTGGCCCAAAAAGTCACGTTTCCTATGATGCATGATATACTGATAGACCTTAATTATTGTAGGTGGCTAGAGAAAAATGGTGGTTGCAGAAAATATTGGTGAAGAAGAATAGATGATGAAGATAATGTAATAAACGAAGAGAGAATGTGTGTTAAGCGTTTTTCTCAACTAGGGACTAGAGTACATTGAAAGAAAATTACATTCCCAATATATTGCACTGTTTAGTTTTTGACTTGTTATACTTGGTTTCTTTTTTGTACTTTATTTTTCTACTAACTTACCACTATTCATGCTACATTAAATTATATTACTGCTCAATGTTGATATAGAATAGTTTGTTGTCATCGTTAAAATAAAGTCTTTATCTCCAATGTAAAAAATCTAAAACTTAATATTATAATATGATATATTGTATCAACTCGAATTTTTGAATGTTGTGTAATCTTTTTTTGGAAGACAATTTGTTATATACTAAAATATTATAAAACATGTAGACGTTTCCCCGCCGTACCCGTTTCTTGAATTTTACGAAGTTGCCGTTTCCCGGTACCCGTACCCGTCCCCGTCCCCGTCCCCGTTTCCGTACCCGTGCAACTTAGATTATTTCTATTTTCAGGTAAAATTTTGAATATAATTTCACACTATCAACTTCCTGTTACATTGACTTTTCTTATCGTATTCTTGAATATTTTGCAGGAACATCTTATAATTGTATGTGAACTTCTACGTGCAAATTTATATGAATATCAAAAATACAACAAAGAATGTGGCGAGGACGCTTACTTTACATTGAACAGGCTAAACGTTTGATAAATTAGCAATTGTGTATGTATAATTTAGAAAAATCGCGTTTTCAGAAAATGTTGACTTTGGGAAGTCAATATCAGGTGATAACAAGGCAATGTTTGGAAGCGTTGGAGTACCTGCACGGGTTGGGTATCATTCATTGTGATCTGAAACCAGAAAATATTCTTATCAAAAGCTATATCAGATGTGAGATCAAGGTCATTAATCTTGGAAGCAGCTGCTTTCAAAATGACAATTTGTCGCTGTATGTGCAATCACGATCTTATAGGGATCCCGAGGTCATCATTGGACTTCCATATGACCAAAAGATTGACATTTGGTCTCTTGGTTGCATCTTGGCTGAGCTATATTCTGGCGATGTATGTTCTTTATTCTCTATTACTTGTTCCATTTGACTTTCTAGTGTTAAGCAAACTACTTTTAGTTTGCAGTTTCTTTTACTATATTCGAGGTTTCTTTTTGCGCATAGAACGAATGCTCTTGTGACCATTTTGTTTGCAGTTTCTTTTACTCAAATGCCATGTAAATTCCTTACAGTCCCATATATACAGATCTCAAAGTTTTGATATATATATAAATTTCTCAAATTTACAAGTGCACAGTTTCTTCAAAGGCGTGTTTGGTATGGGAAATCAAACACAAATGAAATGGGCTAGAAAAGAATTATTGATTATGGCATTCTGCTTTTTAGTAACAGAACTGATTTAAATTATTCCAGTAAAATAAATGGGTTTAATTACGATAATTTATCCATCTTTTTTTTAAACGGTTTGTTAGTTGTTAATGGTTCAGGTCTAGCAGTGACATCCAATTGAGCAGCATCTATCTGCTTCATTTCATTTTAAATGTCTTGCTTTTCTCATAGCAAACACGCCTTTGTAGAAAACGGTGCAACTATCAGCTTACGTGTTTTCCCTGTAGACGTCCCTCTAATAATGCAGGATTCAAGTCAAGGGTATGCCGAATGCAATAAATTTTAGGAAGCGAGACAAATTATTTTCATTGTAGGATAACTTATAGCTCGAGAAAAGGGTATGCCGAATGCAATAAATTTTAGGAAGCGAGACAAATTATTTTCATTGTAGGATAACTTATAACTCGAGAAATGAATGACATTGGTGATCGATTTTTAGTTAAATAGGAATATGTATAGCTTATTAAGTACTAGCAGGGTACCGCGCAATGCGGCGGCGGGTACCCTGCAATCAAAATTTTTGGTGAGCCATATTTTTCGATTGAGTGGTGATTTGTACACTCTTGAAATTGATTGGCACACTCAAATTATGTATGTTTTGACATTTATATCCCTACACCACTTGATAGAGTGTGTTAATATTAAGGGTATAAGAGTCATGACACACATCTTTTTGAGTGTGCCAATCAATTTAAAGAGTGTGCAAATCACCTCCCTTTTCGATTACATGTCTTTTCTTGATAACAACTTACGCATGACGAAAATTTTAAAGAATAAATTTATCGCTATCATTTCATATTAAAATGTCAAATAAATGTGTACTATGATGCAATAACGATACAAAAACGGCAGTAAGTAGTATTACGGGGTTGTACAATATGCATATAAGCATGTATAACTTAAAATACAGAACCCTTATATTTTGTACTATAAAATATACATAGTATATGTGTATATCTTATTAAATAAAATAATAATAATTATATACTAAACCACCCAAAGAAGGAAAAAGTTTAACACATTACATAAACGACTTGTCTGTATTCCCTTTGGGTCCCTTTTATCTCATATCAGATCTAAAAAAACACACATCTCTTTCAAAAACAATTTGATTAATCATAGCAGGGTACTTGCGCGTTACGGCAGCGGGTACCCTGTCACGATTAACTGGAGAAATAAATTAATTTGATCTCGCTGAGGCCTGGTTCACCGTTTTTATCGTTTTTGACGGGTCCTCTTCGGTTCGTCTTCTGACGGCTTTTATTGGCTAGCCGAACCGACGGTGACTGCGGTTCCCGGTTGAACCCGTTGGTCCGGTCCGATATTCAAAACTATATGCATCATTTTTTTTTGAACGGCGAGTTAGTACAGTTACTAAGTTAGTTATTCTATTCCACAGTACTTACCTAGAAGGTAGTCCCTGCCAGCCTCGAATAATAATTAGTGATTCGATTCCACAGTACATACATACCCAGAAGGTAGTCCCTGCCAGTCTCGAATCGACGCATCTATGGGGCATAACCCCACAGATTCCCACCTAGAAGGAAAACCCCTACGGAGAGACTCGAACCTGAGACCTCTCGCATGTGGTAACAACCTCCCCAAAAACACCCTTGGTGGCCAACTGAGCTAGCCCAGTTGGTTCAAAACTATATGCATCATTATTTTAGAGAGGCATCATTATTTTAGAGAGACATCATATCTACTCTTTTGTAGATATACGCTTTTAATTTTTGTACAATGTGAATATATATGATGGTTTTTTTAACGAATGGGGTGTATTAATCATATATATAAATTATGTATCAATAAAAGTTACAAGTAGTAATTATGTTTGTATGTTTTAATTGTCAAGTTTTAATTATGTCTTTATGAGTTGTACAATTGTACACAACGCATAAATGTGTCTAAATTTAAAATTCAAGATTGCAAAAAGTATAAGGCTATTATGCTTTAAAAGTAGTTAAGACTAGTGATCGCATATTATTCAAGTGAGTAGCTAAGATTTTTTTGGTAAAGGGAGAATTATATTACCAATCAGAGAATTACAACTTAGCAAAGAAGAATCGGACAGACCCCAATTCTTAATACAAAATCCAAACAACATACAACAAACTATCTCGGATAACAAAACTAAATATCTTTGATAAGGCTAGAATTAAAGAGAAACATTCTAACCTTCGTCTAACCTTTACTTCCAGTCATTGTAACTAGAGTAAACAGTTAGGCAACCATGGAGAAACCCTCTACCCCTGCTACATTTCCTTCTACAAACATACACCCTACTCATAGGGGCTCTTATAAAAGGCATCACAAGGATAAAGGTAAAACTCCTGTTCTCACTGAGATCTAACTCCAAGAGTACCAATGCCATTGTTGGGTGTTACTCTTGGATAGGAGTTACTCAGGGATACATCCTATTTAGCTACATTTCCTTAACTGCTGCTAATCCAAACACCCCCACACGATGAACATTAGACCAGCAGTCAAGGCATCACTAAGTTGGCCTCCAGCCTAAAGCAGGAAACGTACCTTATGGCACTAAGTTGTCTTTTAACCATAAGTTTGTAAGCACGCAAGATAATGACCCTACATCATTCATTATCAGTATGCAACAAAACAAATAGAAAGGTTCTTAATGCCAAGATATAAGGCCATCTACAATTTACTAGACAGCTGCTACTTGGATATCCATGCCATCTCCCAACACACCAATCAAACAGTAGCATACCAGACTAGAAACATCACTCAGAATGGAATCAATCATTCCAATTAATAATCAGTAGACATTTTTCCATTAGTCTTTAGGTTCACATTCCATCTGACAGCAACTTGTTGGACTGTCATAGAGTCTTTCACATTGAGGCCCATAAGTCTCAATCTCACAGTTTCACAAATCATCTTTAATGTGACTTCCCAACTACATTCTTCATCTCTGAAAATTTTGTTATTTCTTTCTCTCCATATAGCATACACAGCACCAGCCAGGCACAATCTTCTAACAATGCTCCATATACCACTATTGTTTAGTTTTCCTGCAAGTTCTTCAATAATGTCATTCCATCTATTAGAATTACTCTTAAACAACATCAAAGGTTTTAGATCCTTCCAAATAGCTTGAGAGAATTGGCAATTGAAGAAAAGATGGTCATGAGATTCATCATATCCCTTACATAATGTGCAAACATTCATATCATATGATCCCCATTTAGCAATTCTGTCCTAGGTCATTAGCTTCCCTTGAATTGCCATCCATAAAATAAAGGACTGTTTGGGAATACACTGGGAAAACCAAATCAATTTAGCCCATGTAATTTCAGATGACTGATCTCTCATATCTTTATAGACTTCTTTTATACTAAATCTACATTCCTTTCATTCCTTATTCTTCCACACTAGCCAGTCTCTTTTCCATGTATTAAGCTTAGGGGTCTTGATATGCCTCAAAAAAGGATATTCAATCATCCACTCACTTGGCCAGTTCCAATTGCCATTATTTACTATATCAGTAATCATCATATCTCTAGATAATCTTGCAGAGTAAATACTTCTATTTGAGATGATTCTGCATAATGGGCTCTTCTCACACCAATTATCATACCATATAGAATTATTCATACCATCTCCCAGTTTATACCAAACATGCTTGCTGATTTCATCACTGATTTTCAGCAAATTTTTCCATCCCCAACTATCATTGGAATCAACACTAACCTTCCAAAAGATTTTTCCATTCAATTTTACTGTGCTAATCCATTTGACCCATAAGGTATCTTTTTTGCAGGCAATATTCCAAATGTGTTTTACCAATAGGGCTTTATTCTAAATTTTCAAATCTTTCAACCCCAAACCCCCATGAGATTTAGGATTATAGATTTTCTTTCAAGCCATCTTTGCTTTGCCTCTTGAAAGCTCACCATTACACCATAAAAAACCCATTAATAAGCTATTGATCTCTTTAATAATAGTCTTTGGAAGTAAAAAGATAGTACACCAGTAGACTTGGATTGATTCCAGAATGGAAGCAATAAGCTGCAGCCTACCAGCATAAGATAGGCATTTGTTCTTCCAATTAAAGATACTGCTTCTAACTTTATCCACTAAGCACTTGCAGTTTTTAATCCCTAGTCTCTTAGTTGTCAAATGAACTCCAAGATATTTCATAGGAAGTTTGCCTTTTTCAAAAGGTAAAATTTCCAGGATTTCCTTTTGGATTTCATCTTTCACACTTCTAAAAAATATAGTACTTTTGTAAAAATTAGGAAGTAAACCAGAACATTTGCTAAATTCATCTATAGTGTCTCTCACAACTGTAACTGATTCAACATCACCATGACATAAGACCAGAAGATCATCAGCAAAGCATACATGAGTGAGCTTCATACCCTTACATCCAAAATGGAATTGAAAATTAGGATTTCTCTGCACATTCTTTTCCATCATCAAAGTAAAACATTCCATGACCAAAGTGAATAGATAAGAAGACATAGGGTCCCCTTGTCTTAAACCTCTTTCTCCTTTGAAGAAACCACACAGCTCACCATTTACATTAATAGTAAAGCTAGTAGTTTTCACACACATCATAATCCACTGAATCATTTTTCCAGGCAAGCCAAAATAGGTCAGAATTGTTTCAAGAAAGCTCTCGTTAACAGTATCATAGGCTTTTTGTATGTCAATTTTGAAAGCCACTCTGGTAGGACCTCCTTTTCTGCCATAACCTTTGAGAAGCTCCTGAGTCAATAGGATATTATCTTGGATTTGTCTTCCAGCCACAAATGTACTTTGGTTTATATTTACTAACTTCCTAAGAACTTTCTTCAACCTTCCAGTTATTACTTTACTAATGCACTTATAAACCACATTGCATCATGCAATTGGTCTATAATCAGTTAATTTTAAAGGGCTTTGAGATTTTTGGATAATGGAAATAAAAGTAGAGTTCAGGTCCTTAAGCATCTTTCCAGAATTGAAGAATTCTTTAATTGCCTTGCAGAAATCCTCACCAATGACATTCCAAGCTTTTTTGAAGAACACTGATGAGAAGCAATCTGGACCAGGTGCTTTATTATCACCTATATCAAACAATGCATCTTTGATTTCTTTTAAAGAAACGTCTTTCACCAAAGAGAGGGCTTCAGCTTCATTAACTTTGTTCTTGAACAATGAGCAACATTTATCAATTTCCTTCACCACATGCCTATGGCCAAGAATTTTTTTAAAATGCAACACAAATTGGTTAGCCACCTCTTGACCTTCAAAACTATTCCCATTAACATCTTGAATCCTCTCAATTCTATTTCTTTGATATCTTCCCTTTAAAGTTTTATGAAAGAAATAGTTGTTTTTGTCACCAAGACTTAGCCATTTGATCTTGCTTTTTTGAAACAATAGCTTTTCTTCATCTTCATAGTTGTCATATAATCTTTTAAAATGGCTACTTCTTCATCTCTCAAAGTTTTATTATAAGGATCTCTGTCAATATCCCTTTGAATATTTTTCAAATTCTCCCTAACCTTCTCCACTTTTTCAAACAAATTTCCATTCTGCCAAGAAAGCTTCCTTAAGTGAATTTTCAGATTCCTCATTTTCTTCATTAGTTGAAACATTTGAAATCCATCCACCTTGATTTTCCATTCCTTCTCCACCATGGGAATAAAATATTCTTTATCAGCAACAAAGTTAGCAAACTTAAAAGCTTTCTTCTTCCTTTTCATACCATTAGGAAAAATTAAGATTGCTTGACTGTGATCAGAAACTAGATAAGGATTGAAAATGACATGAGCTTGAACATATTTCTTCATAAAATCTTCATTCACCATAACCCTATCAAGCTTTAAGACACCAGTTTCATCCCCTGCTCTAGCTTTCTTCAAGTTCTTAGTCCAAGTAAAGAAAAGACCAGAACTACAAAAATCTTCTACCTCAATCATGTTAATACAATCTTTAAAATCTTGCATCTCACTACTAACAAAAGAGACTCCTGCAGAGTGCTCATTTGTATTCAGAATGACATTCATATCTCCTCCAATCATCCATGGCTTACCAATAGTAATTTGCTTATGTCTATTAAGATCAGCCACAAATTTCTTTTTTCAATGCTACCATTGGCAGCATACACAAAGGATACAAAACTTACTAAATGAGAACAATTGTCCTCAATGATACATAACATAGTCTGATCAGTCATGTGAACATAATTAAGAATTACCAGATCCCTATTCCATCCAACAATTATTCTACACCCCTTATTACAAAGGTTAATATTAGATATCCAATTCCAGTTTCCAAAAGCTTTGTCACAAGCTTTAGAAATCTTTTTACTCTTGAGATGGGTCTCTAAAATAGAACATACCTGCAAATTCTCATCATTGATGAATTTTGCAACTTCATTTTGCTTGTCAGAGGTACTCATACCTCTAACATTCCACATTCTAATTCTAAAATCCATAGCAACTAGGAAGAGCCAGGATTAACAACATTCCTGAAGTACATTGGCATCAAGACTAATTACTTCATTTACTTTCATACTGTTTGCCATTCCAGAGCATTCAAAAACATCTTCTTCCTCAATTTCTTCAACTTTATTCTGTAAATCATTCTCAGGATTTTTATTCCCATCATACTCTCTTAAAACCTCAAACATATTTTTATTCCTATCTTTCTTTTGAGAGGCTGTTTTGTTCACCTTTTTTGCATTACTCCCACCATTAATTTGTTTAGAGCTTCCTTTAAGACTACTCTTTTCATTCATTTGACCTTCCTTAGAACCGTGTTTTGTGTCTTCCCCTGCTTTTGGATTACTCTTTTCCACTGGTTTATACATAACATTCTTACTTTTATCCCCTTCTGTTTCTTTCTTGTTTCCCTCATTTACATTCATCTTCCTTCCTCCTTTTTTCCTATGCTGGACTTGGACAAACTCATCATTCACTTATTTTTTATTCAACTCATTCCTTTCTATTCCATGAATTCATCCACAGTTCTGGCCTGCACCCACAGTTTTTATCATTGTGACCAAAATTTTTACAATAAGAACAAAGAGGAGGAGCCCAGTTATAACTGCCATTCACACTCTTATTGCCAGTAACCATCCCCTCCTTATTCTTGTATACTATATCAATTTGTCCAGGTATACCCTTCCCTGCTTCCACATTCACCAAAAATCTAGCAAAGCCTGGTCTACTATTACCCAAATTACACATATTGGTAGTAGTTTGATCCATAATCAATGGAGTACCCAATCTGCTAGCAACAACACTAATCCCTTTAAAACTCCAGGCTTCTAAAGGCAGATTCTTCAGTTTGACCCACAATGGTAATTAACAAGGTTCATCCTTGTCCAAAGAGAAGGATCCCATTTTTGTACAAACATTGGTTTCTCATTGACCATCTAAGGTCCCATTTCAGTCACAGACTCTAATCATTTAGTATTTTTGAACTTGAATAGAAAAACACCATTACCATTTGGTATAACACTTTTAAGTCCATATTTTCCCCACATTCTAAAAATATTGTATCTCATCTCCTGATATGGCATTTTGTAACCCACAAAATAGTCACAAACTATCAATTCCCACTTCTTACTCCCTTCTTTCATAATTTCTTCATCAAAAATTACCACTTCTATACCATCATCATTCACCTCAGTAGGGATTAAGTTAAATTTGTTATTTAGACTACTATTATTGACAATCTTATCATAAGATAACTTTTTACCCTCATAATTATCCTTCTGACTATAATCATTCCGGCTCTTCCTTGCAGCATTACTCTTATTCACCATATAAATCCTATCAACCTTTTTATTCACCTTCTCAACATCATTCAATTCCTTCTCAACCTCATCATCTTCCCTATTTACCCATGTTTGACTTTCAACCATCTTCTTCGCAGATTTATCATTTTGGCTATCTAAAACTACATTACACACATCATTAGATTTCGCATCCTTCTTATTCTTGTTCCTTCTATTCTTAGCATTCACTGTACCATATTGGAACCCTAATTTGTCGTTTTTCATTTTGCCTAACAGTTGACATGATGAATTATTGCACAAACACCAAAGAAATGCCAGAAATGAAATAAGGAAACAATTAGGAGACTAAAACTGCTAAAACCGAGTTTTTGATTCAAGTTGATTTTGGCGCCAAAAAACAAAATTAGGCAAAAACAATGAAAATAGCATCCAGTTGTGCGAAATTGAATGCTGAATCTAAAAATGGTAACGGATTAGATCAATTCGTATAAAATCATGATGAAATCAAGGTTTTTGGAGAAAATTAATGATGGATTTAGGAGGGAAAAGTTATTGGAAGAGAGAGAAAAACAAGGTGTTGATAATGCTCTTTCGAATGATTCTATCTTCTATTCTCTGGATGATGATTCTCACTCAAGAATATGAGAAGTTCTCAATCTCAAATGGAGAAACTATTGATAGCGGCTTCACACGATTCAATGCTAGTGTGACTAGTCTTAAATCTTTAGATCCGGACTACCCTAGCAATAATCATGTTAGAAAGTTTCTTCGTGCTCTTCCACTAAAATGAGTAGCTAAGATTAGTGATAACATATTATTCAAGTGAGAATGTCTATGGGTAATCCTGAATAATTTTCTGAATTTATGAAAATTTTAAAACTAATAAATAAAAAGATTGCTAATATGAGAAATTATCGTCAATAGAATAGAAGCATAATCCATGCACAATTCATATTCACGTCATTATCTCACTTAATTATATCAAGATACGTACGTATCTCCAAATTCTATAAACACCCTAAGCCTCTATTTATAGCCTCCTAAACTTGGCTTGCAAGTTAAGTAATTCCACCTCCTTTTGAGATTAAGAAATAATTGGCTAAGGGAAAAAGGAAATAATTCTCATGCTTTCTTTTTCTCCATAATTGCATATTAGTCTTTCTTTTAACTATTAACGACTATGTTGGGACAAATTACAAACGACTAAGTGTCGTTTCTGCTGTTAGAGATGTTCGTTTCTGCTGTTA
This sequence comes from Tanacetum coccineum, assembly GCA_026074375.1. Taxonomy (NCBI): domain Eukaryota; kingdom Viridiplantae; phylum Streptophyta; class Magnoliopsida; order Asterales; family Asteraceae; genus Tanacetum; species Tanacetum coccineum. The sequence goes on from BQNB010085611.1 coordinate 23,659, forward strand.
GAGATGTTCGTTTCTGCTGATAGCATTAAGTCGTTCCTGCTGATAGTTCAAGTAACGTTCCTGCTGATTATGTTTCTGCTGGTCATGTTCTCGTTCCTGCTGACAGAGATAGAATCTGCTGATTGTTACTTATAGACGTAATTAATGTAATTAAGGAATTATAGTTATATTCTAGTATTATCTCATTAATAGAGGAATGAGATAAATTAGGAAGAGATTGAAATTGATGTATATCTCTTACGAGATTTTAGTTTTCTTGTTGACCAATTTAGGGTTTCTTCTCTATAAAAGAAACATTTAGCATTAGGATTGGCACCGATTGAAAAATTAAAAAAACAATGTTATTATCAATAGAAAGATCCAGAGAGGATCGTTGTTTCATATATTTTTCTTCTTTTATTGAATTGTTTAGTTTCCGCCTAAACATTGCTAAGAATCCTCTCATAGTATGTGCTTGTGATTAACATAATACCATACAACCACAAAAGGCTAGAAGAGCTATCAGACCAAAGATCCTAACAAGGGTAATCAACTGGAGAGAGCTCTGAGAAAGAAGAATCCAACGTTTTACCACATCAAAACTTTGTTTCTCTAATCTGAGATTATGTCAGAACCCATGCCTACTTTACCTACATATTCCACCATTCTCTATGCCTAACCCTGAATCATCCGCTTCACCTTCATCTCACCAAGATGATACCTTCATATGCCTAATCCATCCTGCTCACCTCATTCACGTCAAGATGATACCTTCATGCCATAATATGCCTGAAACCCATTCAACCAATAGACCAACCATTCACTCAAACCTCTTCCACAACCTATCTGTTTTGCACACTCAACATACCATCCTGCACAAAACAACTCGACGGTCAGCAGTACTCAAAATAATGTCCGAGTCACAACTGTTTCAACAGTTCCAACAGCCACTACTCTGCCAACTATGCAAAATTTCCTTATCTAAAGAAGGAAAAATATGAGATAAGAGGCTATGAAGATGGAGTACTGATACAGAATGCTGATCAACTCTTTGAGGATTGTTCAGGCAAGGGAACAGCCCAAAGAGGATTAGGGAAAAGATGCACAAAGAAATACAATTTGTTCACCTCCGTTTCTCTTGATGAACATGTTGCGTACAAAGGGAGAATAAAGTGAGAACAATTTGTTGCTTCAGGCTCGACTTGAAGATCATATGCCCCATTTTTCATCGATTATGATGATGCAAGGGATATCTGGATGGCAGTTAAGGCTAGGTTTGGTGGAGATGAATGAAATCAAGAAGATGAAGAAAGACTAAGCTTCAACAGCATTTGCAGAATTCTCTTAACAGAAGAAGAAGCCTACACAAGGTTTTATGAACAGTTTCAGAAGATTCTGAGTCAGTTGAATCAAGTGCAGGCAGAGCCGAATAATATGACATAACCTGAAGTTCTAAGAGCCATTCTTCTTCCGTGTCGCAAGTTGCTTTGGCATTAAAAACAAGAGTGGCCTAGAGTTTAATATTTTGATGATCTTATAACAACTAAGTTCACTTGAACTTGATGGTCAGAATTGGTCATAGTTATGGTGTAAAGTTGCTGTGCAACCCCCACTCATTCCTGCTTTCCATTGGAACCTCTTGCCTGCTCTGGCTCAAAGCCAACTTATTCAGATCAGCAGAGTAATTGTTTTCCATCAGATTTCTCAGACATCCTGGTCGTAAATCTGATAACGTAATGGAATTGTTTTACATTCCTTGTTCTGAAAATGAACAAATCAAGATATTATCTATGAAAACTTTGACCAGGTTGACAGTTTTGGAGATGGAAAAATGGACTTAAAATGGCAAATGGCTATGGCTCTCCTTGAGGATTAACAGGTTTTGGAGAGAAGGCAGGACGAAAGATGAACTACAACAATCAGCAACCACTAGATTTGACAGTAAAGGAAAGTTAGGTGTCACGAATAGTCTTCAATTAGGACATTTTTGCTTAGGGAGTGTAATGGAAAACGAGTTGATGATAAGCTAGGATATTCTGCCTTAAGGTCACAGAAGTTAAGTCAGAACGAACCAAAAGCTTTGGTCTCATGAATCCATGATAAATGGTCGGAATCAGGCAGGCAGAAAACAAGACGAGTGAAGTTGAGAAGGTATCTGGGATGATGGCTGGATTCTCATACTGATAATGGGTGGTGTTGATTGCTTCTAATGCTGGTGATGAGTTTGCTATGAGGGATTTCTCCTAAGGTACAAAATTGTCCCCCTTTGGTTGTGATTCTAAACTTAATGATCTAAATAACATGTAATAAATAATCTTGATAATTGTAAAACGATTGTTTACATAAAGTTCAGCATAGTCAGAAAGCTGTTAAAACACATAGAATCACAAAAGGATTGGTACCATAAAACTCAGATGGCTTTAGAAGAAAAGATTAGGGTTTTAACTGCTAATCTAGAAAACACCACTAACACACTAAGTTATACTGAAACATTACATGATCAGGCTCAAAAGGAAAAGAAAGAATGGGAAGTTAAGTATGAAGCGACATTAGCTAGATTTGAAAAGTGGAAGGAGTCTTCCAAGAACTTGAACAAGTTGATAAATAGCTCTATGTCAACAAGAACTAAAGTTGGTCTAGGATTTAAAGAGTACTTTGGCGAAAATGAAGTGTTTGATTTGTCTAGACCTAGTACCATGTACCCAGAACCTGTTGAGCAGGAGGTTAATCCTCTTTACTCAAGGTTTGTCAAGGCTGGGGAGATGCATGCAGTTCCTCCTTCTATAACTGGAACTTATATGCCCAGCCCATACCAGTCTGACATAGAGGAAACACAGGTAAGTTATGGTTCAAAGTCTGATAACAAAACTTCTGATACTATTTCAGAATCTAATGACTTTGTCTCTTGTGATAACAGTGACAAGTCTTCAGACTCAGCGACCTATGCATCCTGTGATTCAAGCCTCAAGACCAAGACTAAAGACTTCCCACCTGCTGTTGGTATCACGACTTTGCCAGAGTCTGATGTTGAAGACCCAAATTCCACTACTGGCAGTCCTAGTTTTTCTTGTTCGGAGAATGTAAAATCTCCTAGGATTAATTGTAATAAAAGTGGAATGAACAATAGGAATATGTGTAAAAACAATTATGTGCGTGTTAAGAAATGTTTTGTTTGTGGTAGTAAATTGCATTTAATTAAAGATTGTGACTTCTATAATTGTGTAGACTCTGTCCCTTGTAAATCTCAAGCAGCATCTGTTCCTGCTGGTAGTAGTAATTCGTCAGCATCTGTTACTGCTGATGGATCTGATCCTGCTGCTAGTAGAAACAGACCAGCAGTCATTTCTGCTGGTAGACCAAAACCTACTGAAAGGGTTAAACAACCTGCTGGTTGGTCTAAACGACCAGCACCTGTTTCTGCTGGTGGACCAGTTTCTGCTGGTTGGCTTAATCCTGCTGCTCGACCATTTTTCAGACCATCATCTGTACATTTTAATAATATGTATTGGCCTAACGTATATGACCCTATGTACATGACTAAGGGACGATGGGGCACTGCTGTTAAGACCTCAGCAGGTTACTCTTGGAGGAATAAAAGACCACATTTTTGGGGTTCCAAGAGTAATGGTGGATCTCATCAATCCACATGGTTTCACACTTAATGATCCACAAGGCAGGCTCAAGTCAGAATTGGCTTGGGTCTCTCAAGTGTACTAATGGTTTTGTTGTATGATTTGTAGGGTGATCCTAGTACAGATAATGACATAGGTATAGTGGACAGTGGTTGCTCAAGAAGTATGACAGGAAACAAGGAAAAACTTGATGATTTTGTGCAGATTAAGGGAGGCATTGTAAAATTTGGAGGTGGAGATGGTAGAATATCAGGAAAAGGCACCATACGGACTTCCAAGCTTGACTTTGAAAATGTCTACTATGTTGAAGAACTGCAGCACTTTAACTTGTTCTCTGTATCACAAATCTGTGATAAAAAGAACAAAGTTCTCTTCACAGACACTGATTGTTTGGTGCTTTCAGAAGAATTCCAATTGCCTGATGAAAGTCAGGTGGTACTCAGAATTCCTAGGGAACATGATCTCTACACATTCCACATCTCAGACCTGCAACCAGAACAAAAGGTTACTTGTTTAGTTGCCAAAGCATCCTTGGATGAATCCACCAGATGGCACAGAAGGATGGCTCATGTGAACTTCAAAACAATCAACAAGTTAGCTAAGGGAGGTCTGGTTGATGGGTTACCTCTCAAGGTGTTTACCAATGAACACAACTGTGTTGCCTGCAACAAAGGAAAGCAACATAAGGCTTCTTACAAGCATATTTCTGCTGTGAGACTTATTACTGAAACTCTGCAATTGCTGCACATGGACCTTTTTGGTCCTACCAATATAAGGAGTATTGACCAGAAGTACTACTCCTTGGTGGTTACTGATGACTTTAGCAGGTTTACTTGGACTTTCTATTTGGGTACTAAGGATGAAACATTTTATGTCCTTAAAGAATTTATTGCCTTAATAGAAAACCAGCTAAATAAAAAGGTTAAAGGAATAAGGTGTGATAATGGGACAGAGTTCAAAAATGCAAAACTAATAGAACTCTGTGTGGAAAAGGGAATTAAGAGGGACTATAGTAATCCCAGAACCCCACAGCAGAATGGGGTTACTGCTGGCATTAAGTCGTTCCTGCTGGCAGTTCAAGTAGCGTTCCTACTGATTATGTTTCTGCTGGTCATGTTCTCGTTTCTGCTGACAGAGATAGAATCTGCTGATTGTTA
>BQNB010085612.1:0-28426 GCA_026074375.1 Tanacetum coccineum
GACTAGGTTCAATTTCGAGCCATAAATTCGTATTATAGAAAAAAGCGTTGGCACGTCAACTTTTCACTCTATACTCAAAACATATAACTCAGCCCAAAAAAAAGTCTCTCTCATCGCTCAAAGTTATAGGATCCCTCGGACCCTACAATTTTATAATATTTTTTTATTTTTTAAAATAAAATAGCACATTAAGATAAAATCATTACATAATTTAAGTAAAATAACACACCAAATTTATATGTCTTTGGAACTCTTTATGTAAAAAAAACAAATAACTAAACACGCAAACCTAACAAGGACTAACAGTGTTAGAAGTCAATTATCAAGGACCAAAAAAATACTAAGTCATATAAGATTAAAAGTGAAGAAAATGACATATCATCTTCTTCATTAGTTCATCGGGTCGATTCCACCTACAAAAACATAACACAATCATATACATAAACATAAACACACATAAAACACAAACACAAGCACAACCCATTTGAAAAAAAAATGTCAATAATGAGCGCGATATCCATGACATGGACCCCTATAACGCTGACTCTGATACGGTACCTCGCATCATAGCTCAAGTTATAGCGCTACAACGCGCCCGTACTGTCGTACCCCAAAATGGGGCCTAGACGGAAACACGTGTCCAGGGGCGTGACGTCATAATATACATCACACAAGATACAAAGAACGACCTCTAAGGGTACGTTTGAAAATCCAACATCGTTGCATTAAATAAATTAGTTAAAGTTTTACATAAGTTCATAGATAATATGCCGAAGCGATTAAAAGTTTAAAGTTTGACAACGATTTTAACATAGATAATGATAATTCTTGAAAATCGGTCCAATGCAACGCAACACCATAAAACACGCAAAGACATCCACATCTAAGCACCTAAGAAAAACATGCTAAAACATCAACATAAATTTGGTGAATTCATAGGTTTGAATTTAGAATTAAAAGTGGACCACAAGTTCGCAATACGCGCGTGACAGTTATAATAGATACAACTTCACATGAAAAGTATTTACTGTTGCGCTAAGCTTATGACACCGAAGCTCAATTAAAAGAAAGCATATTATATGCCAAACAAGAATTAATTGTCCTAAAGGTATCTGATCAATATCACCTAGTGAAATCCGACATGGTATATATCCGTTTATCAGGAGCCCCGTGGGTAGTGAGCGCTACTCACCCGAATAGGGATAATTAGTCATAATAGATCTATTTACAACATTCGCGCTTACTTAACCAGTTCGTCGGTTAAGCAATTAATGGTTTATGATAGTTAGGGCATTAGTGGTATATTCGCTACTTAGGCAACACGTAATCAGAATAGTTTAAAAACAAGCAATGTGTCTCACCCCAAAGTAGTAAAGTAAAGATAGTAAAACGTGGGACTATGAACTCACCTTAGCAAGATGAGCAAATGATAATTCACGCAAGTAAAAGATGATATAGAAATCTAGCTGTGACCTAGAATAATAACGCGTCTTAGATACACAGAAAGTATAACAATAATTTCATAATTTGTTCATCACCAAAAGACATCCATGTGTGTTTTTGCTTTGACTTAATTAACACAACGTGACAAAATAGAATTATCGAGTTTTTCGTTAAGTTTCAGCGTTTAACCAAAAATTACTATTTTTAGTAAGTTTCTATTTTAGGAAAGTTTTTAGTTTTGGGATGTTAATATCATCCCCTATATTTGCTTAATCCATATTTTCTTAAGTGCACTAAAGAAGTCTAAATGTTTAACTTCCATGTCCATCTTGCTAAAATTCACCAAACTTACTATTTTTAGTAACCTTAACGCTTTTCCTAAATTATGTTAACGACGTCTCTAAATAATACTAATCAATATATATGTGTTACTATATGTTTCGCTAACTAAGAACACAACAATCAAAATTAATCGAAGTATATGATACTTGCAAGTATTACTTTAAGAACGTGGAAATAATTGAAATAAGATGATTTGAAACGTATTTCGGAAAATCACTAATTAAATAAATAGAAAGTTCTTGCATAAAAGTAATCGTACATTTTAAAGTTACAAATTATGTTAAACGATGTTTGTAAAGTTTTACAAAGTTTGTTTTATATTCTAGTCGAACAATTTATTATATAATAAATTTTATAAATTTTTTTTAGTATTTCATTTCCTTAACGGTTTTAGCTAAAATCAGTTGTCTCATTTATAAAAAGTATAGTTGTTATTTATTTGTCGGGTTATGGTATAATTATAATAAAATATCTTTAAACTATAACTTAGTCATTTTTATCGGTTTTCAAAGATAATAGTAGTTGTAGCGAAAAATACTAAGTATAGAAATTTATGAAAATTTCGTCATGACCTATTCATTTATACAACGTTTCTCATTTTTACAAAACTCAATGTTTTCCCTTTTAATCAAAACATCTTGCACAATACGCTCGTGTTGCAATATATATATCTAGACTAGATCAAATACTTAAAAAAATTAAGCAAAACCAAACAAATCCCATGTGTTGTAAAACGCAGAACTAAACACACCCGAAAGCTGTTAAAACAGCGAACCAAACACCCCCCTTGGGTGTTAACTGCCGAAACAAACACACCCATTGTGCTGCTGCTAAACAAAATGCACCCTTTTGAGGCTTTTTCAAAAACCTAAAGCACCCTAGTGGCTGTTACACAGCCAACCAAACGTACCCTTATAGGCCGTTTTTAAAACTAAACGAACCCTTTTTGTTGTTAACCACAAAAACAAACACCCCTTGGGCTGTTAACACGCTAAACAAACACCCCTATATGGTATGAAAACCAATCACACTCTTATAGGTGTTAAGAAAACCAAACTTAAATAACTACAATAAAAATATAACCATCCAAACTAAAAAAAAGAGGTGAAGGTGGTGGTGGTTTCGGTTGTAGTGGCGTAGAGATGATGATGGTGGCACGAGGGTGGCGGTGGCAGCTGCTGTAAAGTTGTGGCAGCCGTGGAGGGGTGGCTGCAGTGGTGAAGTGGAGAGGGTGGTGACGAGGTGGCTGTGGTGGAGATGACGAAGGTGGTGTGGCGGGGTGGAGATGGAGTGGTGGGTATCGGTGGACGTGGTGACGAAATGGTGATGTAGAGGGGTGGATGGTGGCGATGAAAGTGGTGCGTAGCGTGTAGTGGTTGCCGTGGCAGTAGTTGCGACGGGATGGAGATGGTGGTGCCGGTTGAATGATGGCAGCCGTGGTGATGAGGTGGTGGTGTGGGAATGATGATGACAACGGTGGGGAGATGAGGGTGGCTGCGTGGTGATGATGGCAGCGGCTATGGCCGGAGTTTGGCCGGAATTTGGCCTAAAAATAGGTGACGGCGCTGAAAAATAAATAAAGAGGGGAGGAGGTGTATATGTGTGTGTTAGGGTTAGTAAAAATGAAGTAAACCCTTGTAGGTTAAGCTTATATATATATATGAAAGTTTAAAATAAAAGTGTCAAGTGCCAAATAGGTTAGGGTTAATGGTGTAAATATTACTAGAGGGACCGGAAGTGTAATTTTTGTTAATTAATGGTTCGTGTAACATTTCTCAATTTCAGGTCATTTTTACGACTCTATTATTCTTCACTATTTATTTTAGTCCAATACGCGTTTACTTTTAATTTAACTTTTAAGCTAAATCGCGTAGACTAGAAATAATCATTTAACGTAAACGGACACCAAATAAATTAAGGTTTACGTCAAGCAAGTGTTAGGTAATTATTAAGAAGATAATTATTGACTTTGCGCGTTTTATTTTTATTGTTCATGTAATAGGCTTACGTTTCACAATAAAATACCTTTAGACACACCCCGGAAATACCTAGACTTACCTAGACTCAAACCAATACCCACTTTTAAACCTTAAACACAAAAATAATTATATTCTTGTGTTAATAAGCCATTGTGGCCGAATAAGGGTAAACAAAAACCATCAAACATTGGATACATACACAATGTTGTACAATACCCTTTAATTAAGCCTTGTACTTGTATAATCTTAATAAGATTTCAAAAACCTACCTTTTCCCTCTAATCCTACTCGTCCATGGCAGATACACACTAGACAGAAATCTCTATAGCCCTAATAAGTAAATGTAAACCTAAGTAATTAATTCATGTCCTTAATGTCTCAAATTAGCTTATGTACAATGGGGTAATAAACATTCGGTCTCTTTTGTGTCTTGATACGCGGCTAGCAACCAAAACAAAACACACAAACCATAAGATCCAAATCCTTAGTAATAGCTTGTACCATATTATGTAATTAAGGATTGTACTATGAGGTATTAGCTATACATGTGTGATCAAACTAGAAAACCTAAAACCACCTAGTTGGGCACGGTTTGGCTTTGAATTAAGACTAGAGAACTAACTAGATCATGAGCCTATATATACCCATTTACACTTGACATACAATACTTCTTGAAAACCCTTAAACACCCAAACTCCCTCTCATGAAAACCTTCATTTCACTCTATTGTTTCGGTTATACGCTGCCGTGAACCATATTCGAACCCAACCCAACATCACTTATACTTCTATAGATCATTCAAACACACAGTAATGAAGGGATTCCGAAAACTTTGATCGGTGGTCTTGTGAGTTCAAACCACAGATAGCATATTAGTGAGATATAGTAGCTGAGATAAAGATGGAGTTCGATATTAGATGGAAAATAGGATGAAGGTTTACCAAATGGACTCAACCCCAAAATAATGACTCAACCCCTCTATGGAAGCAATATAGGGGGTATTTATAGCCCATAGCTCTATAAACTATACATGTGCCTATTCTAGTCCTCACGTATGTACTATGATAAACTATGGTAATTCTGTAATGGCGTCACGTAAAAGTGAATTTTCAAACAATATTCCCCCACGGGACGATATTACCATAATTACTTACAATATTTCCTAACAAGTACATAATCGATTAAGATATAGAACTTCCATGAAGTTCATATGCTGATGAAGTCTTCTATGGTGTTTGATTTCAAGTATGCACTCTAACTGATTCATCTTTGTAGTAACTTTGTTAGGAGAAATACTGTTAATAGGCACGAATACTAAGTTAACCCATCCACTTTGGTTTAAGGAGAGCTTCTAAATTAGCTTTCCCTAATTCGTGCCATATATTCTTGATTTAGAAGCTTTAAAAGCTTCCCCCCAAACTTCGCAATTGAAATCAGCTTCCCCTAATTATGATACATATTCTTTATTTAGAAGCATTCAAAGCTTCCCCCAAATAGCAATCATATCGTGAGCCAGTTTTAAAGCTTACTTTTACAAGATTAGAATAATTAAGTGCATAGCGAAAATGAGTACAGATACCACATCATATATTACTGTCTTTAAGAACTAAGCTTAGTGATTGATTGTTTGGGTAAACTATTACTGGATCAGCAAGTATCTTCTTACGCTTGATAATTTTCTACAAACACTTCCCCCTGGAATTCAAATATGTTATTAAAAGGTCTCAAGATTTCACTTTTCCCCAGGTCTGAAGAAATTGCACCCCCAAAAGCCATAAGTTAAAGCGATGATATTCTTCTGCGGTTATGACATTTGTCTTCCGGCGGACCTATCTTATAAAAATTTCATGAATAGGATGCCCTATGTCAAGCTTTCAGAACATGAAAAGCAAAAGGATCATGGGTGAATCTTCTCCTTCCCCTTGCTGTGTTTTGACATGTCGAATTCAGCAAACACCTTGGACCGTGCATCTTACTGAGTACTTGTGTGAGGAATAAATTAGCTTTTCAGATCTAACCCGTGCGAATCAATTGTTGATCATATTCTTACTTCATAACTTACTCTATGGTATCATTTTTCCAAACCGATTTGTAGGCTATTTGAAGTAAACCTCTGATGAAGTAAACCAGTTATACAAACTTGAAACTGAGAGTAGACTTTCCTGTTCTTGTGGACTTAAGCTTGCACTATTGATGGAAGAACGGTGTAGAGAATTTGTCGTCTAACAAATATCTAAGTACACAATATCTTGCTAAAGTTTGGAGACTTTCATCACTCTTGCGATTATCCACCAACGTCTTAGCTGTGTGACACTGAGTACTACAAAGTAAACCCTTTAAGTGATAGTTTAACCAAGTTCACTCAACCATCCAACCCTTGACTGTTGGAAACTAGATAACACCAAGTCTTCAACTTAAATTAAGTTCGAGCAAGTTATCAATTGAATAGTCTTGCATAGCCAACCTCGACTTAAGATAAAATAGGAACTCGCCTTCGTAAAATGCACTTCAATCTCAATAAGTGATACCAAAATCAACTCCGTGATCACTCTGTATCTTAATCCGAATATTTTGCCGTTTTGACGTTTTAGTGATTCTTATTCTTTTTTTTTTTTTCTTTTTTTTTTCTTTTTTTTTTTTTTTTTTTCTTACTCTTTTTGGAGCTTTTTTAGTGTTATGTATCATGTTTGTTGTGTTGTTGAAATCAATTAACATTCACGGGATTTTACAATTCTATGATTTAAACCGTAAAAATCGACTTTTACGGGATTTTACTAAATCAAGAAAAAAACCGTGAATAAAAAATTGTTGTTGGTGAAATCGTTGTTGAAATTGAAAAACTTGAGCTTTTGAAACGATTAATGAGCTTAAAACGGCGAACGGTGCACAAACGTTGAGCTTTAAATGAGAAACGGTTGAAATTGTAACAATTAAGGACTAACGGTGTAAAGTTGGTTTAACAAGGAGGGTTATTAAGCCAACAAATGATGAATTGAGAATTGGTTATAAAGTCCAGGGGCCTTTTTTCATGTAAGTCGAATTTTGATCCAATAAATGCAACAATTCCCTCCATTCTGTATCATCTTTTTCGTTTGAAGATTTATAAAAAATACACCGAATATGAATTTGATCTCGCGGAGTCGTACGGTTATCGTCGGTAAAAACTAAATATACCACGTTGATCGAAATGATGTCATGAACACGATGATATAATTCTCAAGTCCCGTAGATTAACGACACTCGTAACCGAAAAACCGAAAACTTGACTAGTTCGGCTCAACTAGAAAAATACTCGTTCGGTCCAACTCAAAGAATGATTCGTTCGGTGGTTAAATTTGAACTCGATCGGTTCCTTCTTAAATGAACTCGTTCGGTGGTCTTAAATTGTTACTCGTTCGGTTGTTGATGATATCAACTGGTTCGGTTCGAGTTGAAAGTTTGACTCGTTCGACTCCTTCTCATGGACTTGTTGGTTTCTTTTTTAAAATGTCTCGTTCGGTTGCTATTGAAACAACTCAGACGGTTCCTCAAGGTGAACTCGTTCGAGTTCACTAGTTCGGTCATCAAGTGATTGAGACTAGTTCGGTTGATGAAGGTGTGTACTTGTTCGGTGCTTGGCTTCTTTCTAGTTCGGCACAATTAGATCGGTTCCAACAGAATATCAAACACCTTGTATGCGACTTCTTTTTCTCTTCGTTTCAGCCGAGTTTGAACTTGTTTCATTCCACAAACCTTGTATAATCACCAATAAAGCCTCAACCAAAAATAAGCTTTAAATATGCTCGACAATAAGCTTTTAAGCGTTTAAAACATTTTGTGTGTATAAGCTCAAAATCTCTTAGAGAAACTGAATAAGCAGACACAGTTAACAAAACATGGTGTCTCTCCCTTTTTTTTCAAACTAAAAACACACCCTTTTGTTGACTAACCAATTCGCACCCACTGTTGATCATAAGCCCAATAGGAAAACAAATTATTTAGTGAACATGAAGCACAAAATATTATGAAAAAAAAATTGTGTATTTTGTAAAAGTTGACATGTAACGATTAGAAAAAAAAATATTCAAGTGAAAAAAAAGATATTGAGCCGTTAAAACCGAAAACCAATACATCTCATATAAGCCAAAAATTAGCTAAAAACCACAATGAAAACACTAAATCCAAAACACTCGTAAATTACAATACACCCCTGCCAGCTCTGATGCCAATTGTAGGATATTCACGAAACTTGATCCGATGTATTGGTTGAGTCAAACCACATGTTTAGCACATTTTAGTGAGGAGAAAGTAGGAGATCGGAGAAGGAGTTGTGATTAGATGGAAAAAAGGATGAAGGATACATATGACCAACCCCAAAATAATGATCAACACTTATGGAAGCCATAGAGGGGTAATATATAGCCCATACGCTCTAAACCTTATAGTTGCTTATTCTAGTCTCGCGTATGTGACTACGATAAACTATGGTAATTCTGTAATGTCGTCACGTTAATGTGAATTCCCAACTCATACATATTAGATAGATACACCAATATATATATATATTATATTTGTATTTGTATATATATATGTATATGTTATTTATATGTATTATATTATATTTATAATATATATAATATTATATATATATATTATTATATATATATATATGTATAGATATATATTTATATTACATGTGTATATATATACTATATCATGTATATTTATATATATACTTGTATACTATATATTTATATTCTTGTATATTTATATATTTTACATGCTATATATCTATATCTTATATACTTGTATATATTTATTTATATATTCATGTTTTATATATAATATATATACATGTTATTTCATATATTATATATATTGATATACTTATTATTATACATATACATGTATATATATACATATACATGTATATGTATAGATATATATACATATACATACGATATATATTATATCGAACTATTTAATATACAGTTTTATGTATAATTATAGCATCTGATATATCTAGCGCAGCTATATATTATCGATATGAAGCTATATATACTCTATATATCGTAGTGTATATATCATATGATATGTGTATAAGCTTTAGTCATAGTATCTTAATTTGATAAATATAAATATAGTCACATAACGCACTAATATCCCCGTTACACATACTAACTCTCACTTATATAGCCATCACTTGTCACCAGTTTACACCCCCACCTCCTCACACTTTACTATTTCTCTACATACACACCTCACTCTATTCTCTCTTTCATTCCCCTCGATTTTCAGCAATTTATCGCGACTTGACTATAATGTCTGTAAAAAACTTAAAAACCAAACAGATGCCCTAATTTTTTCATGCTATACAAAAGATTTTTTAGGGCATCTGTTTGGTTTTTTTGGGTTTTACAGAGAGTAAATCGAGAGGATCATATTGCCTGGAAAAACTATTTTTACGCCTGAAAAATTAAGGATCTTGTTTGGTTTTTTTTTTTTTTTTTATGGGGGAGGGGGGCCCCTTTATTTTTTTGGGGGGTTTTTTTTTTTTTTTGGTTTTTCATAGGTTTCTGGGTTTCACAAAATTAGGTTTTTTCTCTTGTTCCCATCCCTATATAAATTTTATATATACATTACATTATAATATATATATATATATCTATATATATATATATCTATATATATATATATATATATATATATATATACAAATATATATATATATATATATATATATATATATATATATATATATATATATATATATTTTTAATATAAGTTATGTAATCAAGCTAGTCGTAAGCAAGTAAGCATGTAGTGCGTTATACACATGAAAAAGTTTGATGTGATGTAATGTTTGTGAAAACGGTTATATCTAGTAAAATATGCAACCCCTAGTAATCTTAACCTTGGCTGCTGAATTACAATCTGTAAACACCCTAAAGGAGTCGTAGCGCGGAAGGAAAGATGATCTTTCGGAAGAGCGTTACTTCATAATACAATAGTACAAGATATGAGAGAACGACCTCTAAATGAGTCGTTTAAAAAGTAATCTCGTTGATTTAATTAAAATTGAACTTATTATAACATTTGTCCCAAAGTTTGTATCAAAATATAAATCTGAAATAATACAACAAGATTTGATAGTTTGAATGCAAGAAGAAATCTATGAATTCAATCTTGTAAAGTTTGGAATCTAATGCGCACCAGATAAGCCAAGCATCTAATTCACCTAAGAAATACATGCTTAAAAGTGTCAACATAAAGTTGGTGAGTTTATAAGTTTTTGTAAGTATAAAAGTTGGATCAAAGATTCATAAAGTGTGCATGACCATTGTAACCTATACAATAGTCACAAAAATGTAAGTATTAATATTAAAATCAAAGATTTATAATGTGTGTGTGACCATTGTAACATATACAATAGTCACGAAAAATATGATTACGACTGCACAAAGTTCATAACATTGAGGCTTCGACTTGTATGTATGCCAATCTTTGATTATGTATAAACTTGTTCTATTTTATAAACTTTATAAAATAATTACTAGATGGTGATTTAACAAGATAATATATATGTATGTACATAAATGAAATAATTATAAAACTGTAGAGATGATGATAAACCTTATATGGATGAGTGTAAATGATCGATCACAAATCAAAATTAGTTCAAACCATAATCCTTATTTAAATCCTTTCTTTTGATTCTTGTAAACATTGTTTTTCATAATCTGTTTCTTTTCTTGCAAAAACATCTTGGAAACCTTAGGATTTAACCTTAATTACCCCTTATATGCTTTGTAAATATCAAGAAAATGAAAAACTATGAATTTTTTTGGTGGTAAATCTTAGCCGTGGGTTGGGAGAGTATATATTGGGAGAGTTTGCTTGCAATTTGGCTTGTGATAAGAGAAGTGAAGTGATATGCTAGTATTTATGGTCAAATGAAGTAATGTGTTTAATATAAACAAACGATAGGGAACATAATAGGATGTAAAATGGACTTAACAAGGCTTTAAGCATGATTGATCTTTCTTTCTTTTTGGTGCCATGTAGTAGGGAAGAAAAGAGACCAAAGTGAGGCTTGTAGTGGCTTGGAAAGGATGTGTCAGCGTTTGGTTTGTCAATTGGTTAACACTTAATATTGTTTAAGTGTTAGTGGAAGATTTAGTGAATTATTTCTTGTATATACATGGGGTGGACGGCTAGTTGGTGTTTGTGGGAAGAAAATGTGTATTGCGTATAATGGTGGGTATTTGTTGAAGTAGAGATAGTTTTTTGGTTTCATGCATGCATAAATGTAATTTATTGCGAAACGTAAACGTTTTACGTAACGTATAAAAAATAAAATGTGAAAAGTTAATAATTATCTTCGTAAAAATAATATCAGACTTGTTTGACGTAAACTTTTATTTGTTTGATGACGGTTTATGTTGAATGTTGATTTTTAATTTACGCGATTTAGCTAAACTGTTGAAATAAAAAGTAAACGCGTAAAAGTTTAAAATAAATTGTTGAATATTTATTGCCGTTGAATGACCCTAAAATGCGGATTGTTACAACAGGTGCATCTTTCTTGGCGGAGATCTCGGCACTCCTACATATGTCAAAAAGAACGTCCCTAACCATATCGTGTCGGTACTGAAGTTTGAAAGCTCTTTACAATGAACCGCATGTTCCTCAAAGCAATCCAAACATGTCGTGCGACAAACAGGGCATATCGCATCAACTGGAAATAATGGAATCATGAGGCGATACTTAAGGATAGTGCGTTATTCCACTGGTGACATATATTGACCGAGCCCGTCTATAGGGATAGCTAGTAGGAAATCCTGAGCATGTGGTGCACGTAAACACTCAAAAACCGCGGACAGCAGAAAAGGCTACTCAAACAACAGGTCACAGGACGAGTCCAGGAGACAATCCAATGACCAGAGTAGCAGTCGCAACAACAGCTACCGCGGTCAGGGGGCGGGCGGGGGAACGACAAGTACACCCCACTGACAATGAACCCAAAGGAGATACTCGCAACAGAAGGTGCAAGCTTCCCGAAACCACCACCAATGCGCACTCCAGAGGAGCAACTCAGCGTGGGGAACGGATTCTGAGAGTTATCATAGGCAGAAGGGCCTACTACCAAATATGCGTACAAACTGCGCCAGCTAATTGACAAATTGGTCAAGGAAGGCAGATGGATTCACTGGTTTAAGAACACTCAAGGAAGGGCAAAGATAAACAAAAGGAGCGGAGGCAAGAAAGACGCACCTAGAGACAAGGTGACACCATCTATATGGGTGCGAGTATTATGGAGCGAAAAAAACTAAGCAAAAGTCAAGTCAAATAATATTTCGCATGGATGAGTAGCATCTCTTTTCCCACTTTAACTGCGGACAACGCAGTGGTGGAGCCACTTACCATCGAGATAAATGCACGCGGGTCACGGACATCACCGCATCTATCATTGGATGCTTGGGAGCATCTGCAGGACATTACTGTAGACATTGCTTTCCAAAGACTGCGCCCTGAAGTAAAAAGTCAGTTAGACCCGGCCACGACGTCGTTGACTGGCTTCACGGGAGAAAAGATATGGCCCATGGGGCAACTTACGATTACCGGTTATGGTTGGCAATAAGGAGCACTCCACAACAGCCTGGATGAATTTTATGGTGATCAGATCACCATCGCCATACAATGGCATTATTGGAAGACCAGGGATCTCAGCGATACGCGCGGTCCCATCCACGGCCCACGGGATGCTAAAATTCCCCGTCGACGGCGGAATTGTCACCATCTACAACACCGCCGCACCGCCTAAAGAATGCAACACAGTCACATGTGACGTGACGCAGACTCAGAGACAGCACGCAACCAAAGTGACAAACTTGAAGGTCGCGATTCATCCCGATTACCCGGAGCAAGAAGTATCGATCGGGGGGTCGCTGTCTGATACGGGTAGGGCGGCTGTGTGCGCACTCTTGCAAAGAAACCTCGATATCTTTGCATGGGAACCAAAACACATGACTGGTGTGCCACGATCGATCACAGAACACAAGTTGAAAATCCGACAAGGATACTCCCCAGTAAGGCAGAAAAAACGCGGGCAAGCTCCAGAGCGCGCTAAGGCCATTCTGGAGGAGGTACATAAACTCGTGGAGGCAGGTATCATGCGAGAAGTCTATTACCATGACTGGCTCTCCAACCCAGTTATGGTCAAAAAGAGCGATGGTAGCTGGCGGATGTGCGTGGACTTCACTGACCTTAACAAAGCATGTCCACAAGACTGCTATCCACTACCGGAGATAGACTGGAAAGTGGAGTCCTTATGCGGATACCCCTTCAAGTGCTTCTTGGACGCATACAAGGGGTATCACCAAATCCAAATGGCCAAGGATGACGAGGAAAAGACAGCCTTTCACACAAGTCAAGGTGTCTATTGCTATACAAAGATGCCTTTTGGCCTAAAGAATGCGGGTGCCACCTACCAGCGACTGGTAGATAACGCGTTCGAGGGGCAAGTGGGCCGCAACCTGGAAGTCTATGTCGATGACCTTGTTATAAAGAGCCACACCGAAGACGAGTTGGTGCGCGACATTGTAGAAACTTTCAGGGCACTGCGAAAAATCAATATGAAGCTAAATCCTAAAAAATGCACTTTTGGGGCTACAGAAGGCATGTTCCTCGGATACTTGATAGAACCTGACGGCATCAAGCCGTGTCCAGAAAAAACAAAAGCTGTCATCCAACTTCCTTCACCGCGCACGATGAAAGAAGTCCAGTCGTTAAATGGGAAGTTAGCCGGTTTGAACAGGTTCCTATCCAAGTCAGCAGACAAGTCACTCCCCTTGTTCAAAACACTCAAGAAGTGTACGAAGAAGGGAGACTTCTGTTGGACTTCAAAAGCAGAAGCAGCTTTCACGCAGCTCAAGCAGCATATAGCAGCACTTCCCACGCTAGTCGCACCCCGACTAGGGGAGGAGTTGATTATGTATTTATCCGTGATGCATGGGGCAATTAGCGCCATGCTACTGACAGATAGGGACTCCGTACAAACACCGGTATACTTCATAAGTAGAGCACTCAAGGAAACGGAGATCAACTATAGCGCAATGGAGAAGCTGATCCTGGCGTTAGTATTTGCCGCCAAAAGACTGCGCAGATATTTCCAAGCGCACTCAATAGTGGTAATCACAGATCAACCCATCAAACAGGTTATCTCTAAACCTGATGCGTCGAGGCGATTGAAAAAGTAGAGCGTGTTGCTAGGGGAACATAACATCTCCTACAGACCACGCATCACAGTGAAAGGACAGATACTGGCGGATTTTCTGATCGAAAAACCAGAAACCAATGCTGTACTCCCCCAGAGTGACGTAAACCTCCAAGAACCATGGATCTTATTCATGGACGGATCATCATGCATGGACGGGTCAGGCGCAAGCCTCATCCTCACTTACCCGGAAGGAATGGAGTTCACTTACGTACTGCGATTTGAATTCACAGCCACGAACAACGAGGCGGAGTACGAAGCCCTAATCGCGGGACTACGCATTGCAGCTCGAATAGGTGTACGTAACCTTGAAGCAAATGTGGACTCCCGTTTAGTAGCCAACCATGTGTTGGGCGAATATGTAGCTAAAGAAGACAACATGATTCAATACCTCGACAAGACCAAGTCGCTAATCCAGGGCTTTGATAGATTCACCATTAGGCAAGTTCCTAGAGGTGACAACAAAAAAGCGGATGCCTTGAGTAAGATCACATCCACAAGCTTCGCGCACCTATCAAAGCAGGTGTTGGTCGAAATCTTGAAGAACAAATCCATCTCGGAGATGGAGATATCTGCTGTGATAGAAGAGCAGGATCCTACGTGGATGACCCCTATCATCGAATTCATAAGCAAGGGCACGCTCCCTCATGAACAAAAGGATGCCCGGCGAATACGCCGCACGGCGCAGAGATTACAACTTCGAAATGGTGTCCTCTATCGACGTTCATTCCTACAACCATGGCTCCGATGCGTCGGACCTATTCAGGCAGACTATGTGCTCCGCGAGATTCATGCGGGTTCATGCAGTATGCACTCAGGACCACGATCTGTAGTAGCAAGAGCCTTACGGTCTGGGTACTACTGGCCCACCATGCACCGCGACGCGCGCGACATGATAAAGAAATGCAATGATTGCCAAGTACATAGACCAATCCCGCGCCAACCACAACAGGAGCTAACACCCATCACCTCACCATGGCCATTCCACAAGTGGGGTATCGACATCGCTGGTCCCTTCCCTGTTGCAGCGGGAGGATTGAAATTCCTTATCGTGGCTATAGACTACTTTACTAAATGGATCGAGGCGAAAGCGGTCGCCACAATCACAGGGAATCAGGTAAAACGATTTGTTTGGGATAACATTGTGTGCCGTTTTGGATTACCTGGAGAAATAGTTTCGGACAATGGGAAACAATTCTGTGATAACCCGTTCAAAGACTGGTGCGCGAGATTAAGCATTACACAGCGTTTTGCGTCGGTTAAACACCCACAGACCAATGGTTTGGTTGAGCGCGCAAATCGAAGTCTAGGCGAAGGAATCAAAGCGCGCCTGGATAGACATAAAGGCAGGTGGGTAGAGGAATTGTCACATGTCTTGTGGGCACATCGCACAACAATAAAAGTTAGCACAGGGGACACTCCCTTCTCTCTTGTCTATGGGACGGAAGCCGTTATACCAGCCGAAATCGGAATGCCAACTATTCGTACCGCGGAGGTCAATATCGCAACCAATGACGACGAGCGACGTATAGACTTGGACATATTGGAGGAAAGGCGCGAACAAGCAGCCATACGTGAGGAAAAAGCAAAGTTAAAAATGAAGGGATACTATGACGCTAAAGTTCGAGGAGTCTCATTTAGACCAGGAGACTTCGTGTATCGTGCTAACGACGCAAGCCACGCGGAAGACACAGGAAAGCTGGGACCAAAGTGGGAAGGACCCTACGAGGTTACGGAAGCACTTGGAAAAGGAGCATACAAGCTGCGTGACATGGATGGGCGTGAGTTGCCCCGCACGTGGAATATCTGCAATCTCAAGAAATGCTATCTTTAGGGAAGTGCTCACTGGGTATATGCGTACTTATGTTTTTTTAAGACAAATGTTTTTTATTTTTGCAAGTATTAATTAAATGTCGCGGTTTCTAGCTAACTCCGTGACACAATTCACTTTACATGCTTATTGTGAGATCTATTTATGTTATCTATATTGTTGTTAACATTATTCTGTGCCTACGCGACGTGCATGGACCTAATAAACCCCTCTGATTGGAAAAGGATGAGTAAACTACTACATTGACCTAGTGAGATAAGAGGGTTGCAAACCCATCCACATTGGATCCTGAATCCGGTTAAACACCTTTTCTCTCAAGACGTTTTTTTTTGTCGGAGTAGTTTCAATCGGCCATTCAGATGGATGCGCAGCAGCGCACACGGTGCACGTTTAACAAATTAGGAGTCGAAACTTTTGACTTCTTGATATGGTATTCGCGGTACGCCGCATGTAATTGTAATGTCAACCCATACATCTAAACTTAGCATATTTTGCAGTCATGAACTTTGTAATGACTATGTTCACAACAATTTGCCAAATGGCACATCACAAACAAGTCTTTCATGCAAAGGCAACTAATTGTGCACAAACATATTGTCAACTTTTATAACTACTATTGTGTGCGTACAATCGCACAAGCCACAATAACAAACGACCCATACTATGGGTCCAAAAGGATAGCTTTTACAACAAGAACCATGAGTTTGATTACACAATATTTGCCAACATACACATAAACGATAAGTTTGCACAAGGAAGAAAGCCTAGATACTGTGACAACGACTTCGCTCTGAACTGCCAACTTGGTACGCAGCATCTCCAGCCTCCTCAAGCTTCCCCAGAAGTTCACTATCTTTCGGTGACACAGTCGCCACGCTAACTGGTACTCCATCAGAACGAGGGATGTGCGCTGCACCAACACCGCATAATATTGCCTTGCCCTTCACCCCCTTCTTCTTAGCAAGCCTTATGGCGTGGGCCTCTAAAGACTCCTTCAACGGAATGAGATGAATCTCTTCTCAAGTGAAACGGATTCAGCGATGTCACGCGGACAGGCAAAGATAGAACCTGCAATAGCGCCGCGTCCGGCTTCGAGAAAGTAATCGGTGGGCCTCAGGCCCTCGGTGGCATGGCCTAGCCAAAGGTTAACCCAGCAATTATCAACCTATGGGGTTTCTACTGGTCACGCTCCAAGACATGTGCCAATATGAGGCAGCTCTAACAATTTCATCGCCTCCATAGCAGCAACAAGCTCCTCATATGCATTATGATTATACCCAGGTACCTGTGCGGCAGGCACTGTCAGCAGCTTCTTTTCATGCAGTTCCTCCACCGCTTCCGCCTTACCACGAGCCAAGGCACACTTCACAACATCCCCAAAGGACTGCTTGACCTCCTGCGATTCCAAAGTGCTCATGGCAGCAAGGCGCAGACCATGGCTTATGAGCCACCTGCGCTCAGCAATCGCGGACAACATGTGAGGGTAAAGCTCCTCATCGTACTCAATACTGAGTTTGCGTAACTTCTCCTCCTGCTTCTCCAACAGCCCCTCCACTCTCTGGCGAAACTCATCCAGCCCAGCAAAATGGTTGTTCTTACCCCCCTCCAAATACTTCACAGCCCAGTGACAACTTGCCTTGTAATCCGCAGAATTCGCGCGCTCTTGCTCTACCTTGACAAGCAGTGCCATTTTTTCCTCGGCAAGCTTCTGTGCATAAGACCTCGAAGACTCTGCCTCAGCCTGCGCATCTGCCAACTGTGTCTTCAGCAGCAGAATCTCTTCATCCTTCTGTACACTCTGGCTGCGTTCACTAGAAAACCTTGCTCTCAGCTGCGCCACCAGCGCGGCTTGCTGCGCAGTGACCATATCAAACTCCTCCATAAGCTGATCCACTGGCATACCCTCAAACGCCTTGGGACCTGTCTCCCGATCCCTCCTTGATATGTCATCAGCAGTCAAGGGACTAGTCTGGGGTGGGGACTGTACAGCATGCGTCACCGGCGCAGAGGAATCGCTAGTAGCCTCGACACTGCGCACAAATAGCAAACAACCAACCAATAATGAGGATTCCACATTACTTTATTATGATTGCGTACAATAAACACTATTACTGGACGGACATAGAGGCTAAATTACTTACTTGGGGGGAGGAGTCTCGGTCACCTCCTTAGCAGCAAGCGTGGGTGGCGCATCCGGGGTTTCCTCCTCAGTCGATGTACTACCACCTAGACTGACATGACGCACCCTCTTTGACGTGCCCGCGCCGTCATCACTGGTGGCCCTCTTGCGTTTCAACCCAGAGTCAACTTCTCCAGCCTCACTTTCAGCCCCTGCGACATCAGCATCCTCTGAAGAACCAACGCTTGTTGCGTCTAGCCTGGGGGGCTCCACAGTTGCACCTGGTACACTGCGCAGTGGTGTGGGTGCTAATACATCAGTACTCTCAACCTCTGGTTGCTCCAGCACAAGTTCCATTGTGCGCCCTGCAGTACTTTCCAACAGCGGCTCCTCACCATCTCTTAAAGGGCGCACCCCCTCGGTCACCAGCTTGGGCTTACTCAAATGAACCACGCTAAACAAATCCATTTCTGCGCAACACAAAACGAAAACAAAAAACAAATGGTTACATAAGCTTAAATAAGAAAGAGCGCTTACACTACTAAGCGAGGGAGAAGGAAGGACAAGCACCCACCCTGGCCGTCATCGCCTATAAACGTCGGCACTTCCTCCTTTGAACCATGCTTGGACTCTTTGACTAGAATAACATCTTATATACATGCAAGTAACAATTGAAAGACTTACACACACTTTACACTTAGGAAAATCAAACCAAAAACCCTCTTTTTCTTCTATAGAGCTCACGGCTCAAAGCACTACCCCAACCAAACCCATACAAAATTTTCTACAATCCATACACTTCTATATACACCTATTCTAAGATATACTAAGACATTTGCAAGCATTGGTTAACCATATTCAAGTAATAATCAAGAGAAAGAAAGCTAGGATTTAGTGAAGGAAAGCTAGGGTTTATTAAGTGCAAGCTTGGTTTTTGTGGCTAAACAAGGGTTTAGTACTAGCACATCATCATCATCATACCTCATAAGGTCTATTTTAAACCTTTACGCTTTCATGTTATGAGTTTTTATAAATAAGATGTTTTTTTGTGCCCTATATAAAAAAGTTGGGGGGTGGGAAAAAAATCACCATAAGGAATACTTTTGAACGATTAAAAATATAATTTTTCTTAGGTGAATATGATTTGTACGCCTTTCACACATATTATGATGATGGTAACGAAAATTAAAAAATGATATATATGTCTTGTACAATCTTGGTTTAAGTATAAAAAGTTCATATGTAAACTTGTAATTAAAAGTTAAGTAAGAAAGTTTATGATTTCATGAAAAGATAATAACTTGTGATCTTGATGATCTTGGACAAATATGAACTTATGGACATTATTAATAAGTTATAACATTAAGAAATATATAATTAATAAACGACTTATGTAAATTTGAGAGTTTAAAAGTATATAAAACATATTATATAAATAAATTATATAAAAGATCATTTAGGGTCAGTAGGTTTTCGAATTCCAAACTGAGAATTTTATATTTTTATAAAATAATACATTTCACGACGATTCCGAAAAGGTAAGAAACTTGTCAAACGGATTAATAACGAAAAAGTTACGTTAAAAACGAGTTATACGTTAATTAAACGGAGTTTATAAAAACTTTTTATAAAATTTATTCAAACAGCAAGTTTGATATTTTTAACAAATAATACATATTTTTAGGATTCCTAAATGATAATAAACGTAATTTATTTTCAATTAATAACGAACCGAGTTATGAATTTCGCGAGTTTACGACAATTAATACTTTTATAAAACTATTTTTATAAAAGTTACTATTCATGACAGAAAGTTATATTTTTGTAAACCTCATAAAATTATAGAACTTTCAAAAACGAGAACGTCCTCGAAAGAATCGTTAAAAACGGAGCTATAACGAATAAAATACGACATTTACGGGTTTTACGACGACAAATACGATTTTTATAAAAGTCACGTCTGATGTGAACAGTAAAAGTTACTGTTCACCAGAGGGTCAAAATATTGAAAATATCAAATTATGATAACTCGTCCTAATACGAAAAGATGGGCATAAGAAACGTCAAAATCGGGCTTAAAACGCAAAAGTTATGCTAGTTTTACTAAAACGGTAATTATAAACGTTTTAACTTATTAACCATAATTTTACCAAAACCATTAGTTGGTGATTGAACTATATAGAATTATATGTGGTTATCAAAGTACTATATTACTAGGGAGTTTCATAATGAGGCCTCTTCGGATGGCGTTTCGACGAGTTGTTGGATTTACGATTTAAAGTGTCCTAACTCCTCGAACGTCATGTCATGACCTCTTAGATTATGATAGCCCGAACGATAGTACGATGTAACAACTATAAGATTATATTCAAGTACTCGGTACTTATACGACCTATATTGGATTAGGTTGCCTTCGGATTCCTTCGTGACGCATTTTTCTTTTGTGAATACTTGTTGATTTCCATTCACTCGAGGTGAGTTCATAGTCTCGCATTTCAATCTTTTCAATGTTTTATAAACCCGCGAGGGGAATACATGCTCGTTTACAAACTTGTATATTTTACTACAGTACAATTACCTTTCAATACTTTGTGAGTTCATAGCCCCCTTTTCTACAATTGTTTTACAAAATCTACGGGGTGAATTACATTGCTTGTTTTACTATTGGACACAAGTGTTTTTCAAAGTGTATGCTATCCAGATTACTGCCTGATTATTAATGCCTAAGTTACCTTATTGCCGTGAAGTCCCTATTTCAATAACCAGTTAATTGCTATTATAGTGACGCTGGTGATATGGAATATTATCTACGGACTAAACAACCCCCACCCTTACTTGGTTCACTAGTTGATCGGGTTGCATTTAACATTGAGAGATGTTAGGTGTGGTAGGCAATCATCCTATATTCTATGGGGCAAAATCTAGTTAAGGCTTCGGTGTCATTAAGCTTAAGTGGAAATAATAAATACTTAGACATGGATGAATGTGTTTCTCTTGTCTACATTACTTGTTTTGGACTTCGGAATATGTACTTAGTCCACCATTACTTCGATCTTGTGGTCCACTTTTAAATACTTCTTGATTTACTGAATCACTACTTGGATTTCGGAAATAACACTTTTAAATGTTGTAACGCTACTTTTCTTCTGAAATATTTCTTAAATTATTTCAATACTGCTTTTTTTTTCTTAAACCTATGAATTCACCAACATTATTGTTGACGTTTTAGCATGTATTTTCAGGTTACTATTTTGCTAGTGGAGCATTGGGAGCATTCGAGTCGCGCGGATATATATTTTTGAAGGCTTAATAACTTGTATACCATTCGACAAACGTCTTGACAATGTTTGCTAATACATTATAAATGAAACCTGTTGCAACTCTGATCTTTTATTAAATAGAATATGACTTTATTTAAAACGTCCATTTTAAGGTCGTTTTCCGTGACTTGTGTTTTGTGCCCTGAAGTAGCACCCCAATGTTACCATTCCGCTGCGTTGTCCTGATTTTTGGGGGTGTTACATTTCCTCCTCAGTCGATGTACTCAAACCTAGACTGAAATGACGCACCCTCTTGGACGGGCCCGCGCCGACATCACCGGTCGCCCTCTTACGTTTCAGCCCGGAATCCACTTCTGCGGCATCAGCACCCTCTGAAGAACCAACGCTCGTTGCGTCGGGCCTGGGGGGTCCCACAGCTGCACCTGGCACACTGCGCAGTGGTGTGGGTGCCAATACATAAGTACTATCAAACTCTGGTTGCCCCAGCACAAGTTCCATTGTGCGTCCTGCAGTACTTTCCAACAACGGCTCCTCACCATCTCTTAATGGACGCACCCCCTCGGTCACTAGTTTGGGCTTGCTCAAATGCACCACGCTAAACAAATCCATCTCTGCGCAACACAAAACAGAAACAAACAACAAATGGTTACATAAGCTTAAATGAGAAAGGACGCTTACACTACTAAGGGAGGGAGAAGGAAGGACAAGCACCCACCCTGGCCATCCTCGCCTATAAACGTCAGCACTTCCTCGGCCATTTGAAATAATTAACACTAATGCCGCATAGCCATAGAACGCTTCCAGTATGCTTTGATAGGGATACTGTTCTCATATTATATGTTCCGCATCCTCGATACTATACACCCTGGGGGTGGACGCTCATCCCTCGCAATGACCCCTGAATATAGAAATGGCTAATCCCAGGGAACCAATGCATCGTCTACCCAGAAGAACATCTCCCTCCAACGCCTTAGCGCATCTAATTTTTCGGTATAGCACTGCAACCGCCCAGCGCGCTTCGCGAACGATACCCATCCGTTTGACCAAGAGGAGTGATAGAAGGCACGGAACAAAGGGACCGTGGGATGGATTGCCAATAGGCGACAATTCACTTCGAAGTTGGTTATTTTTGCCGCACCTATACAGTGCAGTTGGGAAATATGGAGACGGTAATGATTCAGGACGTTGCACATAAATAACGAGAGGGGCACACGTTGATTGGCAAATTCAAAGAACCGTGTGTATACCCCGACCTTTCCCACTGGGAAATCCGCTATACTCGCATCCGCTGCCGGCACTACCGGGTGCAGTGCGGACGGGATATAATACTCAGACGTGAACTCACGAAGTTCCTCATCTGTTATTTCTGATGTAAAATCAGTCAGTTGCAATACCATGATTTATGACACAAAGGTTTGGATGCGCACGCGCGTATTACCTGGGTATGGTTTTTTGATGATTAATGGAAGCTTTATCGATGGTGGTGGAAGAGTTTTTTTTACTGTGGCAATAACAGTGAAATTGCGGCGATCCCTTATATAGGGCAAGTTGTTCCTGACACGACGCTCGGATGAGGAACACGTGTCCCCCACTTGCCCTAATCGTGTGGTCGGGGTGCAACCTATGAGCTGTGTTCTAGCTACCTTCTCACGAATTACGAAGAGGCATTCTTGCAACTTAAATTGACTGGATTCATTGTTTTGGGCGGAATAATTTCTTGTTTCTTCCTCGATACGCATCCAGGACTATTTGCACTTACTATTTGTATTCTGAGCATCCACCATCCCCGGTCTTACAATCGCATACTAGAACAGGGGACATGATGACGTATAAGTCCCAACCTCGGGTCCATGCACCCGACCACGAATACTATTTCTACCTATGCCCATGACGAATGGCCATAGCGTCACCAATACTGCTTCCAAGGCCCAAACGTTACTGCCTACGGGGAAAGCCCATGACATGATGGGCTATTCCGACAAGATTTAAGGCCAAGGGTCCACCAGCGCGCGCACGCGCAGGTATCTAGAACAACTTTACGAACGAATCAGAACTGCGTAGGGGCCCTACTATTTATTAAAAAAAACGATAGCCCTGGTTATTAACCTAGTTAATGGTACAAAGCCCATAATGGTTTGGTGAGTATATAAAGGGCACCTAGGCTCTCATCCAAGGTATGCTCTCATAACCCTAACCTTCTACTAAAACCGCTAAGACCGATTACATACTCTCACTCCGGAGATAATCGAGTGTTACAATCCCGCCGGTAAAGCCTAACGGTTCTTTGTTTCTTGAGTGCGCAGTCTCCAACATTCAAGACTCAATTGATACAGGAAACCGGAGCTAAACAGATCCATATTACACTAATCCGGGATCTAAACAAGGATGTCCAACTTTAGTATCAACAATAACTTTAATGCCCGAAGTAGTTACAAACTTTGACATTTTGTGCTTGGTGTAAATAAAGGTACATCCACTTTCCAATTGTATCTCGCTATGGCTCGTGACTTATTACGTCCAAGCTTCGACGGTAGCTTCCGAATCGGCCCTTTTCTATTAGCGTAAAATTAATATCGAAAATGTCCAAAACTAACCCCCGAATCCGTGGAAGTATGTGTATGTTTGAAAGATTATTTGGACGGAGTAGATAGGGTACACATGAAACATCATTGGAAGGTCCGATATTAGATGACGTTGAAGGAAAAACTAAAGCAAGAGAAGAAGGTGAATTAGATAATATCACCTCCGAATACCGAATTAGAATTGAAGGATTGAGTTTGAAGACTTAGATATATGATCACGTAGATGTAGAAGTATTTTTTAGTAAGATTTAATGATTGAGTATAACTGGTGATGGCAATGCCGACAGCATCGACATACTTGAGTACACTAAGTATGGTTTTCCGGGTGATGGCCATGTCCGGAAGCTCGAAATGAATTAGTATTTATATATTTTTAGTTGTATAAATTGTATTGTTTAAATAGAAAGTTATGGTTTGTATTTTTTTTAGTATGTTCCGGTGCAAATAAAAAAGTAATGAATGTATTTGTTTATTATGTTTCCGGTGTATTGTTTAATTAAATGTTTGATAATTAACAAGTTTATTAAATAAATATTCGAAGTTTTAAATTCCGAAAAAAACCGAACCGGTATAAAAACCGATTCCAAACATTTATAACCGAAAAAAAACCGAACCGGTAAAAAACCGATTCCGAAAATTTATAACCGAAAAAAACCGATTCCGAACAATTTATTAAGCCGAAAAAACCGATTTCAAAAAACCAGATAAAACCGAAACCGTATATTAGAAAACCGGTTTAGTTTTTTTAAAACCGGAATTTCCTAATAACCAAAACCGTTATTTTAAAACCGATTTAATTGCATCTCTACTGTAGCGTGTTGGAACAAAACTACGTCGTTTTATTTCTACGCGAACATTATTTTTTATATTTTGTGGCGTTTTTATTTTTCGGCCTCAAGTGTTAATAGTTGGTTTTTTTTTCTTATATTATGGGAACATGGGCTGAAATCGCGCGTTACTGCAGGGCGTTTTTTTTTATTGTATATTTGTGCGGTTATTTTTCGTCTCATATTTAATATGTGTGAGTTTAATTTTTGCGTTAAAATTTTAATTTTATTCTTTCTATTTTGTTTTTTTATATGGGCGTTATGTGTTGGGCCTCATTCAGCGAGTATATTTTTAATAGTGCGGGTTAATTTTTCGTTGAAATTTTTTTTTATTCTTTTCTATTTTTTTTTGTGCGGGTTTTAATTTTTTTCGTCGCATGTTTAATAGTTAGTTTTTTTATATGTGCTTAGTGTTGGCCTCATGTCGCGAGTATTTTTTTATCTGAATAAGTCAATATTTTTGTAGTTTTTTTTTCTATTTTATGCCGAGCGGTTTTTTTTACATTGCCTACAAAAAAAAAAGAATTGCCAAATGGGCCGGCCCAAAATGGGAGCCCAATGGGCCGGTACTGTAGCAACGCTGCCAAAAACGCTTTTCGGTCTCATGTTTAATAGTGCGGGTTAATTTTTGCGTTAAAATTTTATTTTTATTCTTTTCTATTTTTTACTTGTGCGGGTTTATTTTTTCGGTCTCATGTTTAATATTTTGTTTTTTTTATATGGGCTTATGTGTTGGGCCTCATGTCGCGAGTATTTTTTTATCTGAATAAGTCAATATTTTTGTAGTTTTTTTTTCTATTTTATGCCGAGCGGATTTTTTTTACATTGCCTAAAAAAAAAAAAAACCAAATGGGCCGGCCCAAAATTGGAGCCCATTGGACCGGTACTGTAGCAAACTGTAGCACGCTGCCAAAAACGGCAGCGTTTTCACCCAATTATAGTATATAATATATAATGTGCGAGATTTTTGTTGTGTTGTTTATTTGTTTTTTTCTCTTAAATTGGAATGGTTTTTTTCTTTTTTTTTACTTTTTATAGTTGGAGGAAGATCTATTTGATTTTTTCGTATCAATTTGAGATCCAAATTGATACATTTGGTTTCCTAGCATCAGAAGCAGAGGAGTTTTTGAATAGGGTTCAACGGGTTGTGCAAAGTAATTTTTTGACCCCTAAGACACAAAACTTTATTTTTAGTAGGATTGGTTTTGCCATCCAAAAAGGGGTTGCGGCGCAGCTTGTTGCTCGTTTGACCGCCATCTTATTGTAAACGTTGATTTGATGTTAGTAACACAATTGTTCAGCTACTTTTTCCATTATGATGCAAGCAATTTTAGTAAAAAAAAAAATTGAGATATATTTGTGTATGATACGAATGTGTTGTGTATCAGTTATTTACTGGAGTAAGAATTGCAAAATATTCAAACGTCAACGGAAAGCTCCTCGGTGCTGCTGAATTTGAGGGTTGTCGTGCCCTTATAAACAACCTTATTATAACATCATCTCACACACACCTTAAATCACTACCGACATTATAATACATTTTCCTTTCCTTTTGTTTTTTGTTTTTTTTAGTATATTTGTGTTTTATTGGGTTAATTGTGAGTTAGATTTTTTTTTTTGAACGGCTTGTTAGTTCTTAATGGTTCAGGTCCAGCAGTGACATCCAATTGAGCAGTATGTTGTACCATGAACCCGTCTGTACTTCCTTCTATTCCGCCTGAAAGGGTAAAAAGTCCGGTGAAACTCTGAACTCGAGACCTCCTCTAACCAAACATCCTCTCTCCAAGCCCTTAAAGAATCTTTTGATTAATAGAAGATCCAATGATCCAATTATCAAACCAAGAACATAATGAGAATCTAAAATTTTATTGAAGACATAGAAAAATAATATAAGAAAGAGAAAAACATAAACTTTGTTTTATGATAATCTATATCTAGCGCTAAAGAATCGAACCAACACGAACGAGACTTGTTTGTGTTCGTTAGTTTTGTTTAACCAAACAAACGCACTATATCTAACACACAAAAAAGCCATCTCCATCTTCACAAATGATCTTTGTATAGCAGCGATCTTTGTTGTTTTTTTGGTGAACGATCATCTCCATCTTCACAAATGATAGGCGTTTTCAATCCTATTTTCGGATCTTAGCTATTCTATTGTTAAATAACGATGGCAATTGGCACAAATCACCGATCTAATAATTATTCAGAAAGCAAAAGGAACGAGCATCTCGATAATAATCGTCGTCAAGAGCAACGTAACAAAGGTATTCCCAACAAATCCCATCCTAATTTTCGTGAGGAACATAAGTCGTTTTCATCAATCTTTGTTTCTAATATCCCATGGAATGCGTCGGTCCAAGATCTTTGGGATATTTGTAACAAATGGGGTGTGGTGATCGATGTTTACATAGCTGCAAAGAGATCCAAATCGGGTCATCGATTTGGTTTTGTACGTTTTATAAACGTTAATGATATCAATCAGTTAGTTTCCAATCTAAGAACGGCATGGATGGGTGGTTTTCATTTATTTGCCGATGTGGCGAAGTATGGTCGAACTTATAATAGACCTGTGGAACGTTCTGGGGACGGCAAACCCAGTGTAGGTTCGAACTCTCAATCTGTTAGTATCAACGAAAATGTTTTTCAGTCTTTTAACTCGTATGCTAAAGCGGTCCTGGGCAACAAATCAGTGGACATGTCGGGCAAATACGGTACAAGTAATGCTGGAGCAGAATCTGTGGGGGTGTCGGATTGTAACAAGGTATATAAGGAAGCGGGTAATGAAGCGGTGATGTCTATCTCGGTAGACGATTGTATTGATTTGGATGGTATGGAGCGTAGTATTCTTGCTAAAGTTAAAGATTTAAGTGTCATTTCAGAGCTTCTAAAACATATGTCTTCTGAGGGATTCGATGATGTTGGTCTTAGATATGTTGGGGGACGTTGGGTTTGGTTGGAATTCGACTCTATGGATCAAGTGGAAAGCGTCAAGACTTCAAAGGCGTTAAAAGAGATATTTTTGGAGTTCAAAGATGTTTCTCACGATTTTATTCCAGATGAAAGATGTGTTTGGATAGACCTGGTGGGTCTGCCATTGGCATCATGGGCTCCAGAGGTTTATAAGAAGTTGGGTGGTCGGTGGGGAAGCAGCGTGTTTACGGATATGGTAAGTGATGGACCAATGTCTCATGGGAAGGTTTGTGTCCTTACAGAGTCTTTACATCGTGTGATAGAGTCCTTTATAGTTTCATATCGTAATCGGACTTATCGTATTATCGCTACTGAGTTTGCATATTGGGCGCCCAATATTGAATCGATGGAGGTCAATTCCGAGTCTAATCCTCTGGAAAGGAAGGATGCAGAGGGTCCTAGTTTGGATGAAAGTTTGGAAAATGAGGAGCATTTGGATGTCGATAGTTGTGATTCAGATTCCCCTAAGAATGTTAACAATGATTCGGTGTCGCCTTCTAGTCGGGTTTTGCGAGAGGAGGATGTTCGTGGGGTGGAAAGTGATCTTGTGGACTCCTTTGAAGAAGGCGAGATTCGTGATGATTCGGTCTTGTATAATGATGGGTGTATTAAGGATTGCATGGAAAAGAATTTGGAAGATGATGCTGGTGAGATTCTTGGAGTTCATTCTCAGGGTGATTGTGGTAATGTTACCACTGATGATAATGAGGATGTTACGCCAGTTATTGCTCCTGAAAAAGACTCCATCATTGCGCCTCCATCTACACCCCCGGGTAATGATTTAAATATTGCTG
>BQNB010085613.1:0-28426 GCA_026074375.1 Tanacetum coccineum
ATGTAGACCGACTTCGTTATAAAATGTGGCTCCCCTTAGACGGTGAAGGCTTCACTTCAGCGTCACATCATCACTTCCCGCCATCTGTAACAAAAAACCATTAAAGTGGGGTGGTCACTCGTGAATAGAATTCACATGTTATGTGTAAGATGATACATGATGATGGTCACATGCATGTTTCTGAAGAGCATATGTTAAGTTACCTTTAAAGCTACAGTTATACTGGTAGCTAGCATGGTTACTTTTATTACTCCCTACATTAAAATGAGTTTATTAAACCATATAGCAAGGAATAAATTTTAATTAAAGATTGATGGAAAAAAAATAAAAAAGAAAAAAAAAAAAAAAAAAAAAAATATAAAAAAACAAAAAAATTTCAAATTTATAAAGCGTATTCTATAATATACTTTATAAAAGAAAATTAAAAAAAAAAACAAAAAAAAACTAATTTTATTAAAGGGAAGAAAAAAACACCACCGCCATCAAGCAAATACTAGACACATAGTAAAACACCCGTTACAACTGCGGGGGGGTCACAAATCTGTTCTAGCCATTTTAGCTTAATCTTTCCGACGTAAAATTTTAAAGATCAATGGACAAAACTTGAGAACAAATCATGGCCGTATCCATAGTTTTCGACATAAGAAGCACCCGATGATGACAATGGTACGATGGGAGTAGGCTTCATTTCATTATGATCGACCCCAAAAATCGACACAGAGCTAGAATTTTCAGTGAAAAGCTTGTGAGCTTGTAATGCCACTGTCTTCTTAAGCTCCTCCATAGATTCCTTCAGTTGCTCGAGTTCATGCAGGTTCAGTTCTTCAATTGGTGCTTCCCACCAAAACTGGCTTCGACTAGTCTTTCTCATTTCGTCTAGTGTCTCGGTTCTTTTTTTCTCAGCTTCTAACTCGTTAAGCATGTGTGTTAATTGCATGTTTAGTTCAGGAACACTAGCTATCGTCCTATGAGCCTCTACACGATGTAAACTTGTTGAGATAAGATTATAAGGGGTTCGAGCCTGCAAAAATCTGTCAACGACTGACTCGACTTTAGAATGACCAAAAGAAAAAACTTTTCCAGCCGGTGAGAATACCACAATAGCGATTTCGACCCCACACAACGTACAAAGCTCACTAGCTTTCTTGAAGAGCCCTGATCTTCTCTTCGAGAACGTTACTTGTAGATGGTTTTTTATCTGGATTTTCGCGATTTTGATCTTTTGGCGACCCAAGCTCGGTTTCTTAGCCATAGCTAGGTTAAATGAGACGTTCTAAGAATAGGTGTTTAAAGATGAAGGTTTGTTGGTTTTGAGTAAAACATGGATATATATATAGGTGATGAAGTTTTCGAGTTTTAATTGCAACAAATTATAAATTAGGAGTTATAAAATCTTGAATTTTAACTTGTAAATATTTTGTATGTTAATACCATACGTTACACTCTCAAAAAAGAGTTTCATTTACGGTACTTTATTTTAGGATAAGGATCGTCTAAAGTTTATTTAACGTTTATTTGAACTTAAGAGGTAAAGTTCCTTCACAGAGATAATATCGGGGTCTATTGCGAGACCCAGTTTTCTTTATCCTTGTGAAAATTTACCTCTAAAGTTCATAGAGGATTCTTATCCTTTGTTTTATGGCTAATTAGTTTAGTTATTAAAGGTTGACTTGAATTGCAACAAATGATTTAGGAGTTACAAAATACTAGTGTTGATTTTTCATTTGTGGATATGAAGACATTCATTTTCTTGTTGTTTACATTATGAGGCCAACTATTTGACTTTTGGAGTTACATAAGTCAACACCAAGAATTTGTTGCATGCCAGATAGAAAGAAAATTAAAAGTGTATGTTACATTTGTCTATAAAAGTCAACTTTTAATTTGTGAGTTTAATTGTAAATGATTTTTAATGAAAGTAAATGATGGTTAAATAGCAATCATCCATAATAGTAATGAATTCCTTTATTAGCAAAATTTCATTTCTTTCCATTAATGTATCTAAAATGTACTGTACTACGTATAATGGCAGCTAGCGTGGTTACTTTATTACTCTCTACGTATAATGGCAGCTAACATGGCAACTTTTTTAGTGCTTTTATTACTTACCTTCACAATCCTTACCTCCACATAATTAGCGACTTCTACTTACCGTTCATATTGAACTATTACACATAAAATTATTTGCAAATTGACTGTTATGCCACTACAACAAAATAGTTAATTTTTCACACTTATTAAGCCACGTGTTCACACTTTATAGTGTGTGGAGTTGAAAAGTTCACACTTAGTTTGTGTAGTTTGTGTGAACAAAATGGGTGTAACAAATAATTTCACACTTGTAAGTTTGAAGATTTTAAAAAAAGTTCACACTCTTAAGAATGAAGATTTTGAAACAATATGATTTTAAAACAACTCCTCACACTTTTAAGTGTGAATAATTTTTCACACTCATAAGTGTGAATATGTTGAAAAAAAATTCACGGTTTATAAAAGTGCGAAGAAAAAAGTGTGAACAAATGACAAATTTGTTGTAGTGTGCCCTCTCTTATATAACCTCCTCAAAATTTGCAGGAAGCCCATCTTTATATGCCCTTTTGAATCATGATCATAATCATGTGAAAACCCATCATTTTCAAGTTCCTCTAATAAGGCACCGACTTATGGCTGATTTTCTAAATCATCCTTACGAAGTTTTGCCTTCAAATTGTATATAGTTCGAGAGTTTATTGGAAGATTTGGGTTTTTTCTGGGGTAAGGAGCATTCGATCAAACGAGATGTTGTGCTTCTTTTTCGTTTTTCTTCTATAGAGCGTACATCTCGATAGACACCACTTCGGTCACATTGCAAAGCAACATACTCGTCTTTTTTTTTAATCGCGAATTGATAGTCCATATCCTTTAGTGTAATAAAAGGCACGCACACTTTTTAGTAAATTGTCACATGATTCGAATGTAGAACTACGAAGATAAAGTTCTTCATTGTCAGTTATCGAGCTTGGCGAGTCCATAAATTCATTCGTTTCCTGAAATATATGTTTGCTATTTAAAGATACATAATGTACGCTATGCGCATGAGTTTTCTCATAAGTCATACGTCATTTCATGCTATACAGTTCTGACGAATTGATTTGGATATGAAAAAAAGTCAGATGATAAGTCATATTGAGAAATCAAATGCATACATATATGCGATGGAATCATATGTAAATAGATAAAAAAAAAGTTAAATGAATGGATTCATGGTGTTGAATTAATGGTGACGCCGTAATGAAGAACATATAAAACCCATGTCATATTAGAGTAGAATAAAAGGAGTTAAAACTCCCGTTTGGTTCGCGGAATCTTCAGGATTCTGATGGAATTGGAATGATTCCAATTTCATAACGTGTTTGGTTGGCAGAATGTTTGAATTCAAAATCTGATTCCAATTCCATAGTGTGTTTGGTTGACGGAATTAATGTAATGAAATACCTCAAATTCTTTTATGTGTGGAATTAACATTCCATCCTAAAACGGAAGGAAAGTTTACAATTCCATGGAATTTGATATTTTTATCATCAAAAATAAATTTTTATTATTATTATCATTATTATTATTATTATTATTATTATTATTATTATTATTATTATTAATTATTTTATTATTATTATTATTAATTTTTATTTATATTTTTTTAAAAATTATATTTATTTATTTATTTAAAAATTATATTTAATTATATATTTAAAAATATATTATTATTATTTATTTATTTATTTATTATCTATTTATTTATTATCTATTTATTTATTTAAAAATTATATTATTTTTTAAAAATTATATTATTATTATTTATTTTTTTTTTTAAATTTATATTTATTATTATTAATATAATTATATAATTTGTTTTTTCATTTCATTTTTTTCCAACCAAACACGCGATAGTTTTCACAAATTCCAATTCTTTCAGATTCCAATTCATTAACATTTCAATTCTTTAACATTCCAATTTCTTAACATTCCAATTCCTCAAACACATTACAATTCCAACAAAAAAACTTTCTGCGATAAACCATCGACCAGGGGTAGATTAAAGGAGTTAAAAACATTATTGAGGGTACTAATAGTCATAGTTATTATTTTATATGTTGCAAATCATAATTAATATGGTTACATTTCAATTCCCATTTGTGAAAAATACATCTACGTGTTTTTGCCCAAAGTCGTCTCAGATCACTGGCTCAACCATTGTCCAAATTATCATATCCTCTTGTTAGTAAAAGTGAGCAAACCTGTCCAATATACCATCCTCAAATATTCTATATATTCCGGGTTAACCTGGAGGGTAGTGTTTTGATAATCTACATTCACACTTTCCTATAGCCAGCTATGCGAGGTTTGGGTATGGTGTTATTCCATTAATTTATAAACGTGTTTGAAAGATTGGTGTCAGTTTGGTGTTCACGGTACTCTAAAATGTGGTTAAAAAAAGAGTATTCTCTACAAATGGGTTGTTGTCCTTATTTCGTGAATTTTTAAAAGTAAATCATAATGTCACCTTACTATTTTAAAAAAGGAAAAAAACGCAACGTTCAGCTAACTAATTTTCAAAAAAAATAAAAAGGTTAACCTTGCTAGTTAACCTTACGATTTTTTTAGAAAAACTAGCGAAGTACACTTTTGAGATTCTTTTAAAATTTCGCAAATAGTAGCAAAACCTTATTATTTTCACAGGTATAAGGGTTTCTTAGATAAAAATTAAGTATTTGGTGAAATACGTTTGTAAAATTAATTATTTTTTTGTCATATTCCGATTAAGAATCACTCTCATGTCTGCTTCTTCATTTGGAAATTTCATGTGACAAAAGCATATAAACATGTCAAATACGCAACTCAACCTACCGATGAATAATAAATCTGACAAGAAAGCTATAAAACTTATATAATACGACTGTTTATTTTGTGTACAGATTTTGACACCCTTATTTTTAGGTAGGTTGGTCCGTTTTAAGTTCTTACGCAATAACGTCAGCGACGAAAATTGTCTTGGAGATTGTGTCGTGGAATCAAACTCTAGCCAGTTTCATGGTTATGAGCAACGAAGAAGTTTGCAAGGCATGTGTTCTTGCAAGGGTAAGAAACAATAATGAAGAAATTATGAATCTTATTATATAACACTACTCAAATCTCAATTTGAGTATCAAGAACAACAACAAACTGATCTCAATCAGATAAATATATCAAACCAAATAATTCACCAGTGCTACTCAGTTGTGGGTGGATTATTATTCTAGATTGATAATAGTTCTATTACAACAGAACAATAACAAGATCAAGATGATCTGGTTGAACGAATTTTAGAGAGAATATGGCTTGAAAAAAATATGAAGATAAAGTGGTGAATGAGTGAGATCAAGCTTATATAATGCCCTTCTTGGACCTCCTACTTGAAATACTATCCACAATTGGTTGGTTCAGCACGATCCTTTATACTTTAAGTCTTTGTTCATTAACAGCCAAACCTTCTACGCAGCTTAAACTGAAAAATAACAAAAGACACAATAAGCCCTTTTTCTTTTATGTTTACCATATTGAGACTATACTTTTAATATCTCCCCTTAGCCTCAACCTGGTAAACATCATACATACCAAGTCTTTTAACCAATTTCATGTGCTGAAATGTATCCAACCCTTTGGTAAGGATATCTGCAATTTGATTTGCCGAATCCACTTTAACAGTTCTAACAACACCCTTTAAAAAAATTTCTCTTACAAAATGTAAGTCAATTTCAAGATGCTTTGTTCTTTCATGAAAAACTGGGCTGACAGCTATCTTAATAGCTGAATTGCTCTCACAATGAAGTGAAACAGGCAAAAGATTTTATATTTGCAATTCTTTTAAAAATTTTAAAATCCATATCACTTTACTGGTTACTGAAGCAAGAGCTCTATACTCTGCTTCAGTTGAAGATTTAGAGATAGTATTTTGTTTCTTACTTTTTCAAGAAACAAGAGAGTTATTAAGAAACACACAATACCCAATAACTGATTTTCTTGTAACAATACACTTAGCCCAATCAGTATCAGAATATGCATTAAGAAACATACCAGATGTCCTTGCAATATGAAATCCTAATCCTGGACAGCTCTTAAGATATCTTAATATCTTAAATGCAATCTTAAGATGAGAAGACAAAGGAGAATGCATAAACTGACTTAAACAATGCACAACATAAGAAATATCTGGTCTAGTATTGGTCAAGTAAATTAATGTTCTCATCAATTTTTGATAATCAGTAACATTCTCAAGTAAATGATCATTCTTAGAAGCCTCATTACAAATGACAAGCTTAGACATAAGGAGAGTTTTTGCAGGTTTACATGCAAGCATACCATACTCAGATAACAAATCGGGAACATACTTTCTCTGATTGAGGCAAATACCTTTATCAGTATCCACAACTTCAATTTCAAGAAAATATTTAAGTTTACCTAAGTCTTTAATCATAAACTTAGACTTAAGAAACACTTTAAACTTCTCAATCTCAGAACTACTATTACCAGTAATGATAATATCATCCACATAAACCAATAAAGCAAGAAAAACCCCCTTATCTGACTTAGTATATAAAGAATAATCAGACTTACTCTGACTAAACCCATTTTCAATCAAAGTAAAAGTCAACTTAGCATTCCCCTGTCTAGGAGCTTGTTTTAATCCATATAAAGACTTTTTAAGTCTGCAAACCTTATTATCAGAAGAAAAATATCCTTCTGGTGGCTTCATATAAACCACTTCCTCAAGGTCACCATATAAAAAATCATTATTCACATCAAGTTGAAATACAAGCCATGACATGCATACATCAATATTCAACAAGCATCTAACAGTCACCATTTTAACAATAGAAAAGAAAGTCTCCTCATAGTCAATACCATCTTTTTGACCAAAACCCTGAGCAACTAATCTAGCTTTATATCTATCTATCTATCTCATCACTAGATCTAAACTTGATCTTATAGATTCATTTACTTCCTATGGCTTTTCTTCCCTCAGGTAATTCTACAATTTCCCAAGTGCCATTTCTAAGTAAAGCATTCATTTCTTGATTCATAGCATCAGTCCAGTGGGGATATTTAGAAGCTTCAAAATAAGTCTTAGGTTCTCTGGTTTTAATAGGCCGAGTTACAAAACACAAATTTTCAGAAGAACAGAATTAATTTGATATAACCAAAAATATTTTCATCAAGCCATATTTAACTTTTGATTCAACAACAAAATCATTATAATTCTTTGAAAAAAAACTTTGTCTTGAAGACCTTCTAACATTTTGAACATCATGAGATGAGCTTGAATTTTGATCCAAATTACCCTCAAAACAATGTTTTTCTCAAGTGTGGCAACCTCCTCATTCTGTGTGGCAACTAAATCATCACTCCTATCAGCATCATTTCCAGAATTGTCAACTGGAAAATCAACAGTGTTGATATTGCTTCTTAGAATACAGAGATCTGCTACTAATCACTCTTATTTTTATTCTGATATTTGCTACCTTCTTCCTCAGCATTGGGTAACTTGGATATTAAATGTCAAAAAGGTTTATATGATTAAACATCTTGAAAACATTAGTAGAAATCATTGTTCTCAATTTTAGGATAGGAATCTTTAAATAAAAGAAAATATATTCTCAACAAAACTTAACTATCTTTTGAAAAAATGATAACGAATGCTTATCAAGGACTAATATAATCTTAATACCTTTTTTATATAGAATACTTATCATAACACATTTTTCAAATCTGCTACTAACCTTGTCATTATTGTTGACAATGGTAGCAAAACACAAGCAACCAAACATTTTTAGGTGAGAGAGAGTAGGAGGTTTTTTATTTATCATTTCATACGGAGACTTTCCAATTAGCACATAAGAAGGGAGTCTGTTAATAAGATAAATAGCAGTTAGAATACACTAAGTCCAAAACTTTAAAGGTATTCCCCCTGAAACATAAAGGATCTAACAATATTTAAAAGATGCCTATGTTTCCTCTTAGCAATCCCATTTTGTTGTGGAGTATACACAAAAAGTTTGATGAATTATCCCTTTATCAGAACACAGTTTAGTTATAGTTTGATTAACAAATTCAGTACCATTATCACTTCTAAAAACTTTAGTTTTTCTTTTAAATTGATTTTCAATCAAATTATAGAAAACAATTATAAAGTGAGGAACCGCATCTTTAGATTTAATCAAATATACCCAAACAGCTCTAGTGTAATCATCCACAACAGTCAAAAAAATCTGAACCCTCATATAATCAAGTAACCTTTATAGGCCCTCGTAAGTCTAAATGAACAAGATCACCCAAACACTTAGAAGTATGATCACTTAATGAAAAATGTTCTCTAGTTTGTTTGGCCCTTTGGCAAATTTCACAACAACCAATATTTTTTTTATCAATCTGTAAAGAATCTTTTAGGGGAATTCAAAACAGGCTATGCAGGATGACCAAGCTTGCAGTGCCAATCATGCTAAGATAACAAACATTGGTATCCTAGAGTGCTATTATTATTTTTAATACCTTGATTATTATAGTAGTACAACTCTTCACATTGATCACCAATCCCCAGAAAAATTTTCAGACTCAAATCGTGATTCAAAAAATAACATCTATTCTCATTAAAAGCAACAATAACCTTAATCTCTTTAGCCAAATTATGAACAGAAATCAAGGTAACACAATATTCAGGTATAACCATCACATCATACAAAGTTAAGCCATTATATAACCTGAGATTTCCAATTTTAGAAATATAAGCATTTGTCCTATTAGGATGACCTACTTTAATTCTAAGATGAGAGATGTCAATAACATTATCTAATTCCTTATCAGTGTATAGTATATGTTGATTTTTTTTTTTTTTCTTTTTTTTTTTTTTTTTTTTTTTTTTTACCCATGAATCAACAATTTTTCCCATTCTACTTAACAAGTTTTGGTTTAAAATTAGTGTTGGAACAAAAAAACTTATTAAAGTTTATATGAAAAATAGAACTGTTGTTAAAATAAGTACCTGCCATATTGGTCTGTATATTTTTTTCAGCTTTATTGTCTTTGATGAGAGAGATCAGAGTGGCCATTTGTTCATCTGTAAATCCAAAAAATGAACTAGACCCAACAAAATTATTATTAAACATATTTTTCCCTTTAAAGGACTGATTAGATTTTTTTTTCTAAAATCAGCAGGATACCCAATGATCATAAAACATTTATCAATTGTATCCCCATTAAAATCACAGTTCTCACAAACTAAACCTGAACCCCCACCTTGCATGTTATTATTCAAATTATTTGGCCTAGATCCGGTATTCATATTTTGAGATGAACCAGAAACCTAATTCCTTTGAGTGAAACCAGAAGTTTGATTTCTTTGAAATAAACACAAATGCAGAAGCATGATTCCTTTGAGAGGAACCAGCAATACTACCAGCAGCAACTCTGTGATATTCCTCACTAGAGGTGATAGCATAAGCACTTCTAACATCAGGTAAAACCTCTCTAGATAAAATAGAGCTTCTAATTTGCATATAAGAATCATCTAATCCCATAAGAATTGCATTAACTTTACAAACTGATGATGTTTCTTAAACTTTTCAGAAGCATTGCAAACACATTTAGGCAACTCAATCATAGCATCATATTGTTTCCACAAAGCATTCAACTTATGATAATAATCAGCAATAGAAGAACCATTCTACTTAAGAGTACTAATCTGATGATGTAAGCCAAACGTTAGTGACCCATCAACTTTGTCATAAGTTTCTTTTAATTCTTCCCAAACATATTTAGCCATTTTTGAAAAAATCTGTCCCAAAAAAAGTTCCTCAGATATTGAATTCAAAATCCAATCCAAAACAATTGCATTAACCCTATCCTATTGTTTACCAAGAATCTAATCAGAAACAAATGTCTACCGTTATTGTTATTTACCCTGCCACACCTGCTTTACGAACTTCTTCCTGACTTTCTTCAGCCCATGAAACTTGCTAGAAATTAACCTCCGAACACAATCTCCAAGATGATTTCCGTTGTTAGTGACGGTATCGGGTAAGAACTTATAACGGACCAAGCTTGAGAAAAATAAAGGAGTCAAAATTTGCACACGAAATAAACATTATTATAAATAAACATTTATAATGTAGTTTCTAAAAATTAGTAAACTTTGTTCCCTCAACTATGACTTTCTGACTCCGCCCATACAATCCCATTACGAGTCTACAAGTTTAGGAAATTAGTTGGATTCGATATATTCAACAACAGTACATCCAACAAAAGTGTGTTTGCTTGGCTTTTAAGGTACAAAATACATGGGATTTGGGAGTTTAAAAGTTTTGTTGCCTACAAATTGGCCATGAAGATCACTCCATTGGTCACCTACATTTCCCCATATTCTATATCCTTCTTCCATCAATTTTCTCCTCATTTCTGACTTGTATATTATGCCACTTTGCCCTTTGTATGCTTCATTCCTATCATACAATAATAGAGTTAACCACAAAATAAATAACTTGATCACATAAAAAGTTTATTACATATTTACATAATTTGAGTAACAACTTTATCATGTCGTACTCGTATGTTGGTATATTTATCAACTAAGAAGTGGCGGGTTCTGAGATAAGTGATATATGTGTGAAAAATTGTGCTGTTTTTTTAAAAATAAAAAACTCTAATTTTTAGTTTTAGTTGGATTATGTTATTAGTAACTTACTTGCATGTATGACCCATATTATTTTTAGTTAATCTTTTGATTTCTGACCCATTTTCAATAGACTACTAGTACCTTAGAATGAGTCGTTCAAAACCAAAGAACCCTTGAAGGTGTAGATTGTAAAGAGTAGTTTGCCTGAATGTTGTTTCGTCTCGGCCACTAATCAAAAACACCTTAAAACCGCGTAGGATCAGCTTGACAAACAATCCTAGGATTGGAGGAAACCGTGGGGACTTTGGCCTCTCCTCT
The DNA here is from genome assembly GCA_026074375.1 of Tanacetum coccineum. Taxonomy (NCBI): domain Eukaryota; kingdom Viridiplantae; phylum Streptophyta; class Magnoliopsida; order Asterales; family Asteraceae; genus Tanacetum; species Tanacetum coccineum. The sequence goes on from BQNB010085613.1 coordinate 11,000, forward strand.
CGATGCCCATTCTTTAAACGCTTGTGGGTCGTATGGATCGCACCTACATCAATTACATACGTTTAAACAAAACATGCACATTGTTATATGAGTATAGAATTTAAGATTGATGTAGACTTACCCGAAGCGCTTTCTTTGATAATAAAAGATATTTGAGAGGCACGTATCATCGACGTCCAATACCCAAGCATCCAATCCATCGTCACACACGACAATCTCATCGATATAACTACTAATCTGATCTACAATCAAGTTCAAATCGGAATCATATTGCATACCAAGAATGTACGCCTCAACATGACGAAGACATTGAGTTGGGACAATTCGCCACCCTTTTATGTTGTTAGTCTCCGCGGCTAGCCTCCAACTTAAGCAATAGCTCGACGAAAACTCCACCAATCGATCACCAATGGGTCGAGGCGAGTGATTGGAATGTGTTGTGCTCATGACCAAATTTACTAGGACAAATGATAGGAAAAACACTAGAGTGAATCTTTGAAGCTTCATTTTGGTGCATGAAAATTTTAATAAAAGGTGACCAAAGAATATTTAAAACATATATTATATTTATGATGGAATTAACAAAGAGTGTTGGATTTATATAGTGTTCAAAAGTGAACGCATTATCCACTTTCATCCCATTACATTTTTAGTAACAATCATTTGAATATATTTAACATGTTACTATGTAGTATGACGTCTGTCTACTCATTTTATTTGATTAATAGTATGTTAAGTCAAACCATCGTTTATCCATAATAAAAATATGAGTAGAGTTAAGTACATTTTGAGTTTGGGTTTGGTTGCGAGTTAACTTTGGGTCCAAAATTATCAAAAAAAAAAAAAAAGGTTCTACTTTTGGCCAAAAAAACATAGCTTTCGGTCCACTTTAAGTCCAATCCCGTGAATTTTGCACTAAAATTTTTGGACTAAAAGTGAAACGACAATTGTCTTTTGGACCCAAATGTGTAACGAAATATGTCTTTTGGACCAAATGTGGAATACGAAACTTTGTGTTTTGGACCAAAAAAAACCAAAACCTTTTTTTCTTTTATTTTTGGACCAAAAGTGAGAAAATGCACCAAACCACAAGGACAAAAAATGTACTTAACTCTTAAAATATATTAGGACACTAATGCTATTAACTATACGTTATCTTGTGTTTCTGTTTTTGAATTAAATAGTGTTAAGAGCACGGGGTATGGTCCCAAGTCGTGGGAAAAAGTCGTGCCACATCACCCCTTTTATTTCATAACACCAAAACACTCCATAACACCAAAAACACCATCCCTAGCAACACCACAGTTTTTAGTGTTATGGGGACCTCACTTTTCCCACTTTTTTTTATTCTTTTATATTAAAAAAACATATAAACTTAAAATTTAAATTTCATTAATTTAAAAAAACATTACACAAACTTAAAAAAAAGTACATAAACTTAAATAAAAAAACATAAACTTATGTAGGAATAAACAACCTACAACCCAAGAACTAGAAGCGGAACCGATTTCTCAAAATGTATTGACACTCCCACAACAACAATAATAACGTGACAGAAAAATAAAGAACGAGAGCACAAGAATAAATAAATATACTAAAATACGAACATGATAGTAAAGATAATATTAGCAAATATAATGTATGAACAAGATCCACACCACAACCCACACCACACGCACATACACCTCCATGTAGTATATAATAAGAGACGAGAAGAATAGGAGAATAGAACAAAGCCACATAAAACAACAAAAATAGAATATAAGGCATAGGAAATATTAAAGAAAGGGAATACAAAAGATTGAAACATACACAAAAGACAAAACAGATAAACACTATAAGATAACTACCAACACTCTCATGGAACATACTTAAGCTAAAATAAGAAACATTAAAATCATGAAATCTAAATTATAAAACAAACAACATAACCTTCAGGCTTTATATCTAGCCTACACCAACATTCAAAGCAACATACTAAGCAAGCAAAATATGTAATATTGATGTCCAAAGGTAACATAACGTCTAGTACAAGGCAACTACCGACAAGACAAAGACATATGTGTGATCAGATACCCAACCATATCAAGATATTTATACAAAAAAAAAAAAACAAAATAACCACATCACACACACACACACACACACAATCTCAGTATATAACCACATATTGCTTCAAACAAGACCTCTCTGAATAAAGGATAACGCACATTGATGTGCTTAGTCCTTTCATGAAAAACATGATTCCGCGATAAGTAAATCGCGCCCTGATTATCACAATTAACTGCCACAGTGTTAAGCTTTACGCCTAACTCTTCCAAGAGTCCCCTTAGCCAAATAGCTTCCTTCACAGCCGCACGTTAAGGGCCATATACTCGACCTCTGTAGTTGAAAGAAAAAAAGTCCACTACACGAATGATTTGATCAAAATAAAAAAATATTTAGAGAAAAGAATTGAAACACTTTACAGGACTATAAAAGATAAAAACCAACAACAAATATAACAAAATGTACTAAAAATGCGTAAACCAGTGATAGAACCTACCTTTATTCCTGATCCTTAGCGTGTTAAAAATATACATTCTGAAATAATAACAAAACAATGTTCCCTCGTCCTCATCGGTTGCCACGATCTGTTCCATTACACCAAACCTTATTTTTGCTCAGTACCCCGCAAATATTTCAAAATCCACTTCACTGCTTCCCAATGATTTTTACCCGGATTCGCCAAATATCTGCTAACTACACTTACCGCATACGCTATGTCTGGCCTCGTGCACACCATCAAGTACATTAAGCTCCCAACCGCATTTGCATACGGCACCTTACTCATCCTTTCAACATCACAATCCCTAACCGGGCAATCCTTCAACGACAGCTTGAAGTGCCCACCCAATGGCATCTTAACCGATTTCCCATTGTCTATTCTAAAATTATTCAAAATCTTAGAAACGTACCCGGATTGTGACACCCTCAGAATCTTGCGACTCCGATCCCTGACGATCTCCATACCAAGAATCTTCTTTGCTTCCCCGAGCTCCTTCATGTCGAACTCCTTTTTAAGCAAAGACTTGGTAGACCCAATCTCAGCCTTGCTCTTACAAGCAATCAGCATATCGTCTACATATAACAATAGATAGATATACTCACCTGGTGCATAACTCCTGTAATATACGCAGCTGTCGTAACTGCTACGCTTGAACCCGTTGCTCAGCATATACTCATCAAACCTCCTATACCATTGCCTAGGTGACTGCTTCAAACCATAAAGGGATTTCTTTAACAAACATACCTTGTTACCTTGTTCATATCCCGGTGGCTGCTTCATGTAGATCACTTCTTCAAGATTTCCATGTAAAAATGCCGTCTTTACATCAAGCTGCTCCAGCTCATAATCTTTACACACAGTCAATGCAAGTATAACCCGAATAGATGTGTGTCAAATTACCAGAGAAAATACTTCATTGTAATCAATACCTGCCCTTTGTGTGAATACACAAGCCACCAACCTTGCGTTGTATCTAGGCTTTTGAACACCTTCAATCCCTTCCTTTATCTTGAACAGCCATTTAGAACTCACCATCATTTAACTAGCTAGAGGATCTACTAACTCCCAGGTCTTGTTCTTCCTTAGAGAATCCATCTCTTCTTCCATAGCAGATTTCCACTTAGAACTATCTTCACAAGCAACTGCCTCCTGGTATGTCAATGGTTCATGAGTATCTTCTTTCTCTACTACAGAAAACGCGTAAGCAGCCATATTACTTTCATCTTGAAACCTCAAAGGTTTAGTTCGTGTCCTTGACTCTCTATCCCGAGTCAACTGATAATCTGTAAGATTCTAATAAGTTTCTTAATCCCCTACATCTTCACCATCCCCATCTTCCTTATCTGTCTGATCTTCCTCAAGCGTATGATTATTTAACCTCTGTAGTTCCACCTCAACCTGTAATTCCTAAACAGACTTATCATTACCTACACCAGAATTCTTCAACGTGTCTTTGTACATGACACTTTCATTGAAGACCACGTTCATGCTAGTGACTATTTTAGGTGATTCACCATCAAGCCTATATAAGTTTGTACCCTTCACACCCGCATGATACCCCGTAAAAAGAACGGCCGGCGAACGCGGGGACGAAACTGAAGAGCGGGCGGTCTAAACACCGGAAGATACGAAACGACACGAAATGGGTCAAACGCGGCGGAAACGCACGCGCGACGCGCGGACTGAAAGTGACGGACGAAAACGAGGCGACCATGCCATGGAACGGGGACTCGCGCAGCGCTGACGCGAAGATACAGACGACGGAGCAGAGGCGGCCGGGCGGGGATGGCCAGATCGGGAACGGCGAAACGGCGCGTCACGCGACCAGGGCGCGGTTCACGCGCTGCACGAGCACGTACGAAGATAAAAGAACGCATTTTACCACTCTCAGCTCGAGTTTACCTTGTTTAACATGTGAATATGCGACACAGCCGAAAATCCTCAACATCCCATAGTCACTTTGATGTCCCGACCACATCTCCATAGGTGTCTTTTTCTCAATCGCTGTTGATGGCTACCTATTGATAAGATATGTGGCCGTACATGTCGCTTCCGCCGAGAAGGTCTTAGGCAATCCAGATTGAATTAATAAACAGCGTACCTTATCCATGAGAGTTCTGTTCATACGTTCTACTAACCCATTCTGCTGCGACGTCCCGGTAACTGTTAAATGTCTAGCAATCCCACTCTCAATGCATAGCTGCTCAAACTCCTGGTTACAGAACTCAAGACCATTATCCGTCCTAAGCTTCTTCACTATCCTCCCAGTCTGATTCTTTACTAACTGCTTCCACTCTTTGAACTTTCCAAATGCTTTGTGTTTGAACCTGAGAATATAAACCCATACCCTCCTGGAATAATCATGAACAATAGATAAGAAATACCTCTTACCTCCCAATGATTCCACCTGAGACGGACCCCATAATTCTGAATGAACATAGTTTATCACTCCCTGAGTAGTGTGCCTTCCTACACTGAAACTGACTCGATGTGACTTTTCCGGATCACAATTCTCATAAAAATCAAGCTTACCTAGACTCTCCTTGCCAAACAGACCTTGCTTTTTCAGCACCTGTAGTCCCACCTCACTGATATGTCCTAGTCTTTTATGCCAAATCTGCGCAAGACTGTCTTTTTCATCAACACTAGCATTAAGCTCAGTTGTACCCTAACCTTGCCAATACCTCTAATCTTACACTCCCTGTTGTCACCCAACAGTACATTACCCCCATCGCATTCTAGAAAATCAAACAATATATCTAACCTAGGTGTCATGTGGTATGAACATCCTGAATCCATGATTAAATCTAGCAGAGCCTCTGCACTCATCACCACCATCACCTCATAATGGTCATAAATTGAACCACTAGAGCTTGGTTGATCATCTTTCTTGACGTATCCTGTTGACTTCTTATGATTATTCTTTGGACAGTTCCTCTTCAAGTGATCCTCAGATTGGAAAATATAGCACTTGAGTCTTCCACCTCGAGACTTCGATCCTGACTTTCCCCTTAACTGACGTGAGTCCCTTCGATCAGTTCTTCCCCTCACATATAACCCTTCACCATCATCCCCCTTCGCCTTAGACCTTTCTTTGATTTCCTTTAAATTTAGTGTAGTCATCACATCCTCCAAAGTCAAAGCTTCTCGTCCATAGAGCAAGGTATCCACAAAGGGTTCGTATGATGCTGGTAAAGAAGTGAGTAATAATAAAGCAAGATCTTCATCCTCGAATTTTACCTCAATATTTGCTAAATCAAGAAAATTTTTGTTGAACTCATCTATATGCTCGGAAATCTTTCGTCCAGCCGGCATGTAGAATGTATACAACTTCTTCTTCAGGTACAACTTGTTGGCCAATGACTTTGTCATGTACAAAGTCTCAAGCTTAGTCCAAACCCCCGCCGCAGTCGTCTCCCCGGTAACCTCTCTCAGAACCTTGTTACCTAAACACAAAATCATGGCACTATAAGCTTTCTTGTTTAGCTCAGCTTTCGCTTGAGCTTCCATATCATCGGGTAAAACCTCCAGAGCTGCTTCACATCCATGTTGGATTAATAAAGCACGCATCTTGACTCTCCATAACCTGAAATCACCACTTCCATTGAATTTTTTGATGTCAAACTTGGCACCCGTCATTATTTATCCCTATATTAATTTGCTACACCTTGTGAAAAACCTCACAATCACAAACTAACAAAGTCTCTTGTGCAAAATACCCTCCAAAGTAATCTTCTATTAAAATATTAAATCTTTAATAAATAATAGACTTTATTATAACCTGGCCCAACTTCTAAATCCAAGCTTGGCCCAATCAAAGAAAACCATTGGGTATCTATCTGGAGTTGACTTTTATATCAGCCAACAATCCACCGTATTCTTCTATCCCCTTTGTCTTCAACCTCCCAAAGACCAAAAAATACCAGAAGTTCGTCTTTTTTTATCTTTGACGTGACAAAAAGAAACGAAACAAAGTAACTCTTTTCGATCTTCGATAACCGATGTCGATTAACACCTGCACTACCTTGATGTCCACGAACCTGAAACACCAAGAACTTTGTTGTCGATGGCCTGGTAGCCCAAGCAGAAACACTGATGTGTGTTTTTACATGCTTTAAATTTATAATAACTAGAAATACCGATTTTGACTAAAAACACAACATTCGGGCAAGTATACCTTATTCGAGTGTAATATAGTATTAGGTAAGTCCAGGTCGTTCAACGGGATTTATAGCAATTCATAGATTGTTTATCAAGTAACAAAGCTAAATGATTGTCACAGATCAAATAGCTAAACGTGTGTATAAAGTAAGCAAGAAACAAGGCATGATCCACATAACATAATAGATAGAGATAGAGTAAGACTTTATATAAACAAAGCATACAAGTCATATATGACGGGTAATCATAATAACAAGCATATCTACCAATGATAACATAGAATCCTTTTGGCCTATATACTACATCATCACTAGCGCATTAAGAATGGTTTATATCAAATATGCATACATATGAATTCATCCCAACCCAGACGGTCAACATAAGGAAAGGTCTTAAATATAATTCTACTTAGGCTGTTTATCAATTTACCACACCATTCTCACAGGCATGATATTGATTCATATGGCCAACATGATTCAAAATTTATCAAGGCAATTAATCCTTTTGGCCTATTTCAATTGCAAGATATATCAAGAGATAAACAATGATCCAAGTAAGATAACATCGAATTCATAAACATGTATATTCATAAATCATAGCAAAATCATCCAAATATTATTCATGTTTCACATATAAGAAGCAAAGTAACAATACTAATATTTTGACTATAACAACCATCAACCCAAAACTAACAATTCCATGATCAACCAACAACCAAATGCTACTGAGATAACCCAAAATATACCAAGTAACTTCTAGAAATTCACAATATATCACCAAATGGAGTGTTTGGTAACAAGGTTTATGTTGATGATCTTAAGAGAATTTGGTATGAATCCTCTAAGAATCAAAGTAGAAAGTGTTTAGATTCTGGAAATGGATGGAATGTGGTCTAGATATGGTGGTGGATCAGTGGTAATTCATGGCTATGGTGGTGGTGATATGGTGGTGAAATTATGGTAAGTGGCGAGTTAAATGGGTGTTTGTCATTGGATCCTAAGATCATTACCACTCCTCCTCTTTGATTTCTATGTATGTGTTTAATGGGATGTGTTGGTGTGTGATATGAGGGATTAGAGGCTGTATTTATAGGCTCTAGGGGTGCCTAAATTCGGTCATAGAAGGATATAGAATAGAGATTTGAAAGGTTGCAATGAATTCCAAGCTCATTTAAGAACATTCATAATCTGGCAGAAAAGTACGCCACACTTATTTGAAAGTGCGGCGTACATGGGGCATTTACAACACTTGGCATTTTTCAAAGTTGTAGATAATTTAATTCTCTTCGTGTGGCCGCCAGAATCGCGTCAAATGGAGTTCATATGAACGAGTTATGACCAAAACAGTGAACATGTGTCGGGAATCATTCAGCTTGAGTTTACTTCTTCATTTAAGCTTCAAATCTTCGTGTATTCTTTCATTTTTTTTCACGACACATCACATGAACCTACAATGACAAATATATTCTATTATATACCAATAGTTCTTATAATTAACCAATTTATATACATAAAAGCATTGATAACGATTTAAAAAATGTATAAATTTGGGCTGTTACAAATTCAACTACATTATAAACTATGCTTGCCCTCAAGCAAATCTAAGAAAAGAATTTCTTTACAAGGTCCTAGGGTAGGACAAGTCAAGGATACTATATTTATAGTTTAATCTATATATTATATATACTATATTTAGTTGATATTCCCCCACACTTAAAACTTTGCTTGCCCTCAAGCAAATCTAAGAAAAGAAATTTTATAAACAAGGTCCTAGGTGACAAGATAAGGGAAAAATTTTGATTTTGATATTTTTTAATTTTTAATTTAAATAATTTTATTGGGTGTGAAATTTTTGAAAATATTTTTTGTTTTTATAACAAATAAGTGCAAAAGGTGCAAGCACCCCTCCCCCCCCCCCCACTTAAGGGTTTGCTTGCCCTGAAGCAAAATAAGGTAATAATAAGCTTTACAAAACAAACATAGAATTATGAAAAATATTTTTGGATTTTTAATATGTAAAAACAGAGATGTTTGACAATACCCAATGATCTTCAAGATGTGATAACATAACTAAGCACCTCACGAAGAAGGAAAGTATAATTCACTCAAACACTCGTATGTGATGTAATACAGGGTAAAAGAGAAATCACACTCAATTGCTCAGACATGATTTATTAAGTTACCATAGGCTTGTAAAAGAAACAAAACTACACCGACACGGCGTAAGCACCAGGTATAATTATCATAAGAGGACTTTTATTCGGGTTGTAATGTACAGGCTAAGGGTTTATAAGGGTGTGGATAAGGCATGAAAAATATATACAGAAAATGGTTTTATAATATACATGTCGACAAGTCCAAGAAACCAATGTTGCTAGTTACGACAATCCACAAACCCACGAGGTTATCGAACATTCAACCTATCTCGATCATAATCAAAACCGGCACAAATTTAATATAGCATTACGTCACAAGCAACCAACATCTCAACTATTATTCATACTTTTTCTTTTTCTCTTTTTTTTATTTATTTTTTTTAACTTTTTTTCCTTTTTTTCATTCCACTTTTTTTTTCAATCCACCCTTTACATTCCAACAACTAACAATTCTCCCACACTTAATATAAGTGTACACCATAAAAAATATGAAAAACAAAGTTTCGAACCTTCGACTTCGTTGGAATGGTACAACACTTAAAGCAAAATGCGAGAAAAATGAAATAGATTTGCCAGCAGTTTAAACTAGGGTAATATCACTAAAGAGGTGCTAACAAACGGGTTTTTTTTGTGGTTAGCTAATCAGTGTAATTAGCTAAAAGAATAATATGTTAAATGGAATGGCTATTTGGTTTAATCCTAAGTTGCCTCTTTATCATTTAAAAATACCTATATCACGCGAACGTGATCTTACTGCGATTTCGTAATGATTTCAAGCACAAATTCTAGAATCAATAAATCATCGGCACACTCATATAATTTAAACCGATACTAATGCTCCAGAAAAGACGATAAACTACAAATACACAGCCGTAATGACGGATGAGACACTTGCAATTGCATTCAAACCTTAACTCGAGAAAGCTAAAGGTAAAAATTATTTCCATAAGATTTAAAGGCGAACCTCACATTTTTGGAGTAATGGGTATAAATACGCAAGTAATGTCATCGATCCCGAGTCGGATCTGCTCTATCAATCGGGACACATCTCTGGTTTCAAAACTTTATTTATTTATTAAGTTGTATTCTAATATATTAACCTAAGTGACAAAAGAATTTAAAAACAAAATTAGATTTTTAGATTATAGAGGGCAAAAGTTTAAACTTTTAATAATGAGTCTAATTTTTCAATTCATTCCCCCTCACACTTAAGTTGAGCATTATACGTTATCAGAAAGCAACTTAAAAGTGGGATAATGGGATAAATAAATAGAAGAGAAATGCAACTTCCAGGGGCTCTTAAGGGCTCGATTGAATTCTGTAAATGATACGGACGCAAAACGGACGCCAGGAATGTGTATTCTACCATCATGTTATATATGATCCAAATATATCATTCCCCAAGTGATAAGCTATCACACTAATCAAGCTTATATTTTTATATTTTTTTCATTAAATTTTTATTTATATACATTTACTAAAACAAACACACATAAAAATATTTATTTTTAAATTTTTTTTTTGATTTATTTTTAGTTTTGGTTTGAAAACAAATATATATCAAGCACATACTTAATTATTTATGGTACAAAAACTTATAACTACAAAAAGAATATTAAAACAAATATTTTGGGGTCTTTTTTAATTTTTAGCACAAATCAAACATACAATAATTATATAAGGTATAAAACAAATAATTTATAAAAACATTTTTTTTAATAATTTTTAAATTTTTTTTTTATTAATTTATATTTATTTTTTATTTTTTAGCGAACCAGAAGTGTGTCGCACTTAAAAGAAAGTGCGGCGTACTTATAACCTATTTTTTTATGATTTTTCAAATATTCAAAATATTAGCGCAGTAAATATTTACAAAAGTGCGCCGCACACAAACACTTGTTCGGCGGTTTTATTTTAATATAACATATATTTTCAGTTTTTTTTCATTTTATTAGTTAGCAACACATTTATAAACACACAACACAGACATAGACAAAAACAAAAACACTAAGTACTAAAGAAAGAAACAAAGAAAAACTTTTTCTTTATTTCTATTTTTAATTATGGCAATACTTATAAATACACAAGCAAGCAGACATGCAAACACGAAATAAAACACATAACTCATAACGCATAAACAGTCATACAAACACACAGATAAGAACAAAAAATAAAACTTCTTTTTAGATTTTTATAGTTTTTAACATGTTTACATAATAATGCGAACAAACACACATAAACAAGCAAACTAAGATGAATAAATAAATAAAAACATTTAACAAGTATTCACATAACATAAAAAGAAAATGCATATAATTTATTTTTATACACAACTGACTCTTTTTGGATGTTGAGAAAGCACGACGCACTTAATAACAAGTGCGACGTACTATGGGTTTCGACAACAAAATTTTTTAGAGTATTAATAGATGTAAACAAGAAAAACTAAAATCTAACAAAAGCATCATTTTTATTATACAAACAAGAACATGCCAAAAGCAAAAAAGAAAGTAAAAATAACATAGAAATAAAAATCTTTTTGTTTTGTTTTTAATTTTTGAATGACAACTAAATATTCATAACATTACAAGGCGTATAATTAGATAAAATATGATTTCAAATGATCACATACCTGAGACTGGAAATTTGGGGGTTTGTTTGAGTTTTGGTTTTGAAATCAGATTTTGTTTGTCAAAATTTGCGGAAAGTGTGGCGTACTTGGTGTAAGTGCAACGTACTTTCTGGGTTTTCAGGAAAACCGACGCACAAATTGTATGTGCGGCGTACTTCCTGGAGAAAAGTGATGTTTGGGTTTCGTTTGCTAGAAAACGATACGGCGAGTTTGAAAATTTTGTGAAACAGTGTGGCGATTTTGGTGTGAAACTGGCGCACCTCGGGTGTAAACCTGCAAAATAAGAAACGAGAATAGGGGAAGTGCGGCGCACAAGGTTAATTGTGCGCCGTACTTTCTGTAACAGCAGACATATTTTAACAGATTTTATGAGATTTAAACACACGTAAGATGCACAAGACTAGCAAACAATCTGTAAACAACTTAATAAATCCCCGGCAGCGGCGCCAAAAACTTGATGTGGTGTTTTTACAAGCTTTAAATTTATAATAACTAGAAATACCGATTTTGACTAAAAACACAACATTCGGGCAAGTATACCCTATTTGAGTGTAATATAGTATTGGGTAAGTCCAGGTCGTTCCACGGGATTTGTAGCAATTCACAGATTGTTTATCAAGTAACAAAGCTAAATGATTGTCACGGATCAAATAGCTAAACGTGTGTATAAAGTATGCAAGAAACAAGGCACTATTCACATAACATAATAGATAGAGATAGAGTAAGACTTTATATAAACAAAGCATACAAGTCATATATGACGGGTAATCATAATAACAAGCATATCTACCAATGATAACATAGAATCCTTTTGGCCTATATACTACATCATCACTAGCGCATTAAGAATGGTTTATATCAAATATGCATACATATGAATTCCTCCCAACCCAGTCGGTCAACATAAGGAAGGGTCTTAAACATAATTCTACTTAGGTTGTTTATCAATTTACCACACCATTCTCACAAGCATGATATTGATTCATATGGCCAACATGATTCAAAATATATCAAGGCAATTAATCCTTTCAGCCTATTTCAATTGCAAGATATATCAAGAGATAAACAATGATCCAAGTAAGATAACATCAAATTCATAAACATGTATATTAATAAATTATAGCAAAATCATCCAAATATTATTCATGTTTCACATATAAAAAGCAAAGTAACAATACCAATATTTTGACTACAACAAACATCAACCCAAAACTAACAATTCCATGATCAACCAACAACCAAATGCTACTGAGATAACCCAAAATATACCAAGTAACTTCTGGAAATCCATAATATATCACCAAATGAAGTGTTTAGTAACAAGGTTTATGGTGATGATCTTAAGAAAATTTGGTATGAATCCTCTAAGAATCAAAGTAAAAAGTGTTTAGATTCTGGAAATGGATAGAATGTGGTCTAGATATGGTGGTGGTGGTGATATGGTGGTAAATGGTAGATTAAAAGGGTGTTTGGATCATTGGATCCAAGGATCCTCACCATTCCTTTCTCCTTTCCAAAGGCTTTAGAGATTGTGTGTGTAAGATGTATAAAGATTGTATGAGAGATATATGAAATAGGAGAGCCAAGGAGGGTATTTATAGGCTTTTCGGGGGCCAAAGTACGTCGCAATTAGTGAGTTAATGCACTTAGCATTTAATTACATTTAATTTTCTCCACCGCCTCAAAAGTGCGCCGCACTTTGGGTAAAACCGCCGCACTTTTGGTGTTTAAAGGACTTTTCCAATTCTGGTGAAAAGTGCGCCGCACTTTCTGCAAGTACGGCATACTTTTGGTCATTTTTAGCAGTTAGCCTTCTTCATAGTTGTAGATAATTAAATTCCGATCGCGTGGACGCCAGAATCGTGTCAAACTAAGTTTGTATGACCGAGTTATGACCAAAACAGTGAACACGTGTCAGAAAATCTTTATCTTTAGTTATTTCTTCGTTTAAGCTTCAAATCTTCATGTATTCTTCCGTTTTCTTCCACAACACGTACATAGAACCTACAATAGCAAATATACTGGATTAAGTACCAAAAGTTCTTATTATTAACCACTTTATATACATAAAAGCATTTATAACGCGTATAAAAACATGCATAATTTGAGCGTTATCAAACACCCTTCTGCTCATTTCAGAAATCGAACAACAAAGAACCCTTCTTGATCGATCCTAGATAACCAGCGAAACTCTCAAATTAAGCTCTTGATATCACTTGTAGGATTCGACAACGTACAACCCTGGTAATCTAGCACGGATAACTCGATCTTGAAGATGAACACACACCACAACAACTTATGGATCGACAGAAAAGAAAGAAAAGAACTAGCACACACAAGGTAATATCCCTAATCAACATTTAGATTAGTAATTTAAAGAAGGTGTACAAATCCCCTCCTCCCTCACCCCCTTTTATAGAGATGAGGTGGAGGACAAACCGACTCTTACAAGAATTGTAAGTCGGTTGTGATAATAAGAAAAGGAAAACGTGTTGGGCTTGGGACACAAGTAAACCAACGACCCTTATTCTATTCCTACTCGACTAATAGTAACTCGACTTAACACTAAGACCCTTAGACTTCATAATAGGGTAATATAGATATTAACTTGTAACAATAAGACCAAGCATTGCCCTACCCACCCTTGTAACTAAAGGATTGTTTCACATTATTGCATTTCTAAAGTGATTACGTGATACGGTGCATAAGAAGGCGTTTGTGTGTGTTTCTGCAGCTTGAAATTCAAATAATAAAAGTGTTTAGCAAATTATGTTAGCTAAGAATTTGCATGTAAAACCTGAATAATAAGCTAATCACTTTAACTTCAAATCGCATTTGGGATTTATTATTGCGTTTGTGTAGTGCTACAGAGGAAACTTGTTATTTATGGTAATGGCAATACAGATTAAGGGGAATGAAGATTGATTTGAGGTTTTGACAAAGCATAACAAATAGTATAGCCTTCGGCTATTTCACCTCAGCGTCAAGAGAAAAGAGAAGGCTAGTGGCTTGCCGGACTTTATTGCCATATGAGCACGATCTGTTGTTATCTTAAGTAGATGCTCCTATATTGATGATGTGCTGTCGTGTAGGGTCAATTATTTGATTATCAAGTTTTAAATTTATATTTAGCCGACAAACCTAAAACAACACTTTAACGAGTAGTGTATCCGGTCAAGATGAAGTTCGCGGTAAGTAGGGTGTTGAACATTAAGAATGAAACATTAATCCTATATTCTATCAGTATTTTAATTAGTCTATTTACTGGTTAAAACTATGCCATGTACGTTGTCTAATGATATGGGGAAGGGGGTTTCAGCCTGAGAGACTGGCACAAGTTTGGTGGAAACAAATATCAATTCAATACACAATAAACATAAAAAAAGAAAATTAGAAGATAGAAAAGAGGTACAAGCCAAATGATAGAAAACTATATTAGCCATATTAATTATGGTTCAATGTTGGTTTGTTTGTTTTAGTGTAATGATTTACTTATCTCGAGGCGGCATATCATTCTTAAGACTTAGGCGAGTCATCATCCTAAGACCTAGACATGATTAATCCTGTCACAATTAAACGCATCCGCATAAAGCATCCTTTAGTTAAATTATAATCTATCTTAGGGAATTAAAGCAGTGGTGATCCTGTTAAAACCCTAGCCCAACGGGACTTTACCCAATTATGGTTTGACGATGTTTTATATACTGGTAGTCTACTATTCAAATCTTTATCGGTTAATTAAGCGCATGATTGTTGAAACATAAACAGGTCACCTACCGGTCCAACTAAGCTCATAATTTAAAGACAAAGACAGAACGTTATTTATGATCCTATTGGTCCAGTAATATAAAGCATGATATGGAGAGTTATCCCGGTATCTAAATTACTTTTTAGGTATCACTAGACCCAATTGAATGATAGTTCACATATTCAAACACATAAACAAGTATGAGGTGATAAACATAATAAAACAACAACGATTAATTAAGAAATCAATTTTAAAATAAACCAAACATTGAACTTTCATTAAGAAGGCTAATACCCGAGGGTATTAGCCCACAACCATTGTAGTTATACAAGCGTAATCAAATAATGAAAATCGAACGTTTAAAAGAGTAAAAATTACACGATGTCTTCTATGGATTCGTGATCAATGCTTGACCATGGTAGCTGATCTTCTCTTCTAAAATTTGTTTTTAATGACTATGGTATAAAGAATATGATATTGCACACTGAAAACTCATTTTTGAGTCTTCTATTTATAATGTCTGAAAAAGACTCGATACGCCGTATCTGGCTAGGTCGATACGGCGTATTGGGCTGGATTCCTTGGAGTGCGCGCTACGTTCTCAATCAATCAGTGATATCATTCCCAATTTACTTGATTTACTGTATCTTCGAATAGTTATCTTCGTGGATACGGCGTATGGAAGAAGTCAGATACGCCGTATTGGGAATTGGTCAAACGCGTTTTCTTGTGAAGTTCAGGCGCTGATACGCCGTATCTCTTTTGTTGGATACGGCGTATGTAGTCAGAAATCAACATTCTTCAAATGTCTTTGTTTTAGCTCTAAATTATGCGCCTTTTAGTTTGTCTTCACAAAACTCTCCTGGATTACTGCATTTATCAACTTTAAAGCAATTAAGTACCAAATAATGCAATAATTATATAAAAGTGGGCAAAATAGATGGGATAAATGATATAATAAAGTGATGTTATTTGATGTCATCACGCCCCACAAATTCTATCTTTTCCCCCTCTAGCACCCGAACCCGCTCCTCAGCATCAGATAAATGTTTTGACTTGGGCCCAATATCATCTTCCAACTTCTTTATCCGTTCGACCTGATCCGAGGCAGTCTGCCTCCAGTCCTCCCTTCCCTTCTCTATATCTTTCAACATGTCCATTAACTCCCTCTCCCTATCCGAACATTGTGAATGAGCATTCTCAAACAGAGTAAGATTTTTTGACAACCCTTCCTTCAATTGCATCTCCCTTTGAACGTCATTTTGCAGGCAGTTCAATTCCTCTAACTGGGTTTGACTACGGTTATACAAGTCCACATACTCACTATTCAACTGCTCATGTCGCTTCAACATCTCAGCTTGAGATAGGATGCTCCGACCCAACGAATGATACGTATGCCTAACCACCTCATAATTTGTCAAGCTACTTAAAACCTTGTCTTCAGCAGGACTGGCCAGATGAGAGATCAGCTCTTTACAAGCATGATAGGAGCAAATGCCAAGGTCTTCGTAAAGACCCTACCCTGGCACAAACCGATGCTGCTCTACATCTTCGTCATTGTCTTTGTCGTGAACAGAGTGAAATGAATGAGGTGTACATAAACAAATTAGAACCATTAATATCCACCTTCTAGAAGATGACCACACATAAAAGAGAGAAAAACTTACCATAGGAGAGGACAAGTTCCTCTTGGGAATCATTATGCTCAACTCATTCCTCATCTTGAACCGTGTTGATAGGAGGAGTGAGATGACGGGTGTTCTTACTAAGTTCAACAACATCCTTCGTAGCACTCCTGGGTCGAGACCCAGTAGCAACAGTATACTCGGCATTCTTCGGCGGTGGTTCGGATATTTCATTGAGAGGCTTCGGATTAGCTTGATGTATCGGAGTAATAGAAATGGTCCCCTCTGACCCTGAACCAGTATGCTTACCATTCTTGCGAGCTTTCTTCTTTTAGGGAGCAGCTGAACATCCTTCCCCTGCACGTTTTGCTTGTCTGGAAATAGTCTACTTCTCTTTCTTCTCCCAGGCTACATCGATCTTAGCATTAGGTTTCTTAACACTAGGGGTGTAATCGAGTTAAGATGAGTCGAGTATTACCAAGCTCGAGCTTGAATTGACGTGTAATACTCTAGCTCGAAACTCGACTCGAGCTCGACCGAGCCTCAAAATTCAAGCTC